>KZ270037.1:56268-105541 GCA_002249935.1 Onchocerca flexuosa
ATTATTATTATTATTATTTAATTATTAATTTTTATTACAGAAGTGGGGGAAGAAGGGGAATGAGATAAGAAGAAGTAAGCGGGTTTTTATTATTATTATTAGAGAGATGGAGGGAGAAGGAGAATGAGAGAAAAAAAGGAAGGCTTATTATTTTTACTACTAGAGAGATGGGAGAAGGAAGGAGAATGAGAGAAAAAAAGGAAGGCGGAGTACGAAGTTCCCCCTCTCACGTTCTTTTAGTTGTCACGCATGTAACACGTGAAAAAAGTAAGTACATCTGTATAAGAGCACGCACCTATTTGAATGCAAAGTAATGTCAAAATTTAAAAAAAATCAGTGAAGAACTTGAGGAGTCCATTGCGAAGTAACAGATAGCATTCACATTTTTATTTAAACAGATTTGCAAGCTTGGTCATTAAATGGAGGAAATTATTGGCATAAAATCCGGTATTTTTGACCGAATCTCTCAGTCCAAAGATTGTTTTAATTATTAAAACTGCTCAAATCCTGGAATCAACCATCGAGTTGCTAAAAAAAAAAAAAGAAAAAAAAAATTACATCTAATTATATCGCCAGTTTAGGAGTATTTGCAATTATCGATTAATGAGAAAAAATAGAAAATAAAGCCGAGTTTGAAGGGGGAATATCCTCACGAACTTTCCTGTTCAAATCTCCAGAACATTTGCTCGCATGTTGGCTGTAATTCTCGAACTACCTAAATGTCAAGAACGAGGAAAATCCCTTCCTTCCCTCACTTAGCCTGGAAGTGATTCAGTTGGCCTCAACTAGACTAAATACATCGACCCCCGAGATTACAAGATTCGTGTGTGTGTCAGATCCACCATCGTGGATTATTGATTGTCATCACTAGCGTATAAGATGTCCCTATCTGTTTCATCATTCACACACAGTGCAGATTCGAACCCCAACCTTTCAGATTGTAACACTGCGAAACTATCCGTTCTGCCATTCGAGAACACTTTGTGATTCGTTCAATTTTCGACATGAAGTTTTAAGAAAACCGCAGTACATCAAAGTGAGGAAGAGATAATGTGAAGATATCGGAAGAGTAAAGGTGACATAAGCCGCGATGACAAAGACTGCTTTAAACTTAATGAAGCTTGGTGTATGAAAGTTCGCAGAGGACAGATGGCACTCTGACATTTTCTTGCGAAAATGAGTAAATATGAAGCCCATTTGTCGCATTCTACACTTTTTACCTTACTTTCCAGTTAGAATACTTCTCACTTTTAAAGATAAATTTCTTTTTTACAGTTTATTAAGGTCATCCAATAAACTTTTTTTTTTTCTTTTTGTAGTTTCATCAGGAACTGTTTATGTTTATAGAGCCCATAGTTTGCTTGGGAACCATAAGAATTCGCAAAATGATGCTTACATTGAAAGAAGGAGGATCTATTTTATTTTTGAAAGCATTTATTTCAAAGCATTCAAAGTAATGCGACACGAATTTAGTAGTTCTTAGATGAAATGTCACTTTCATTAAAACAATTGCCAACAGAGAGATCAGGGATAAAACCTGTTGATAAACAATCTTTGAATTAATTTGCGCTATGGAATGAACATTGAATTAAAGATAGAAAAAGAAAAAAAGCTCAGTCAATTTTTTCAAAGCGATCTTTGCACTAATTATTTCATTTAAATAGACTAATATTTCAAATTTCAAAATGAACGGAAAGATCTGCAAACGGAATTGATTGATTGTCAAAATCTTGCCGTTTTTCTAAAATGATTCCATTAAGAGTAAGAAATCGCCCGCGGCTGTCTTTGTTTGCAAATGACCGAAACTATTTTCAATTCACTTCTTTTATGTCGCTATGCAGAAATAAAAGTTTAAAGACTCCTGATGATTTTGGTGAAAGGTCATAGCTCACCCGACATAACTGTCAACATTTGTCATGAACAGCGCTATCTCACTATTACTATTACAAAACCACCGTCATGAAATATTGAAATTTTAATCGCGATAGTTTGTGTTGCATACTTTCTTCGGGAAGTTCAAATTCACAAAGAAATTTCGAATGGATCACGCCAAAACTTGATAGTATAAAAGAATTCTCTGAAATAAGCCTGGTTAAACTGCTAATTGAACATTTGATCGGTACTTCTATGATTCTGAGATTGAGCAATAAAGCGGTTTTATTAATATTGCTTTGATATCAAAGGATCAAATACAATCTAACCACTCAATGAATCGAAATATTATTACTCTTGAAGTACACAAGCAAAATTCATCAACAGCTTTCTGGACTGATATGATAAACTTTTAGGAGAATAAATCCTAAAAGAAAAATATCAATCATCTATCGATGCTTACTTTATTAGAAACATTTAAACGAAAAGATCGCTTGAAAGCTAATATTAGTCGTCTTCTGTGATAATGCTGTCTTTATTAATATTGCAATTTTGTGTATCAAACTTTTGAATATGTTATTATCATTATCATTATCCTACTGTCATTAATGTTATACGAAATTTTATGTTTAAATATCTATCAGACAATTCAAATCAAATTGCAAGATATCTTTTTTTTGATCTTTTGTGAGTAACTGATTGTTAGCAATTTTTTGCTTTTCGCAACGTCATTATCATTATCAACGTTGGCACAGCAGTTATGATAAGATTTTTCCTCACTTCTATCAACATATCACTTTTATCATCTATTATCATTATTATCATCGCCTTTGCTATAAGTTTCTTGTAAATGAGATACGATTAAGGGATATGTGTATGCATGTGTAATTATTTGTAAGCTTTGTTAAACAAACAGAATCTTTGATGACAACGTTCTTGTCATCTTTTTCAGCCTCTAACTTTGTCAACAATGTTAACAAAAATCTCTTGAAAATTTCTTTTTGAAAGATGAAGCGATATTCTCTCATTTCGATTTCATTTACTGTTACAGCATTTAGTGTCTCTTTATATCTTCAGTCAGCTTCTACTTTAATTTCAATTCTAAAAAATTATTGTTACGGATCTTTTTTATTTCTCTAATAATTTCACAAGTCATGGAAAGAACTAATCAATTACATCTGTTTATCTATTGTCTTTATTATTTTTAAAAAAATTGAAGTTTTCTTAAAACAAGCTCAATATCAAAGAGTGGAAACAAATTGCATATTTTTTAAGTGATCCAGAAGTATCAAATCCAAAGAAATAGAGCATACAACTCAAATCGAACGATTCAATAACGATCTGAATAATTTTCCAAAACGATTTGGACAATTTTCCAATATCCTCTTAGTCTTTGCTAAATTTGTTATTTTTTGTGCATTCTCAGTACTTTTCAATTTGAATAATTTATAAATATCAATATGACAGCTTGTGCTTGACAATCTTATGAATCTTTGGAGAACGATTTTCGATTCCAAACGTTATTTTCTTGACGTATTCGAGTAGATCTTCCTGGATAATAACATCGACATCAGAAAGAAAGTATTCATTCGATATTAATGATTGTAGACTACTCTGGACAGTATTAAAATCTCAGCTTTCTTTATTCCATCTTCTTTTCGATTTTTCTAAATTTATGTATAATCCAATTAAACAATAATCGAGTTGAATATAAGTGACTAAAATATGTGTATTTGAATCTATTAAGCTACTTGTGTATAAACTTCCCATGTTACGACGTGGAATGACAGTGGTGAAATTAAAATTTTGAAGTTTAAAAACTGCCAACTTTTTGCTAGTTCTTTATTTGAAATGAAAACAATATAGAAATGAGAAAGAATCATAAACAAATAACAATAAATAAATGAGGTATAATTCATGAATGTAAATTAAGGTATAATTAAGAGAATGGATGTAATAGAATTGAAATTGAACAAATCTAAATAATAGTATGTTAATTAAAGATCTATGATAAGGATTCTTCTCAATTCTAGAGGAAAAACTAGTAGACATGCAAAAAACATGCAAAAATATCTGCATAATACTTTAACAAAATTTTAATGCAATTTATATTAAAAAAAAAAAAACTGATATAAAAATAAATTATAATCATATTATGTGCACTAGTTCTATTTATTATCTATTTTATAATTTATCTATTGACCTATTGACCTGGAATAATTGGGTATGATTCCGAGTATCTAACTCAGCACTTTATTTTTTAATCTATAATGAAGTCATTTGCATCAATTTATTTCTACTTCTGCGCAAACAATATCATTTTAACATCCGATTCTGCAGAATTAGAAACAAATAAGTTTACTATCATTAGCAATGATAAATCACACCATCTGGAGCACCGTCAACAGCTGGAACTCACGATGATACTCGGTTGCTCGGCTAAAGCAGATTCATTTGTAGAATTTTTCAACTCCTTTCATTAAGGTAAATAATGAAACATGTCGGCTATCTCTAATATCATTGCTTTTGTTGCAGACAACTCAAAAAATTGAAACTACAAGTACCACAATGTTGGAATACGAGAGTGATCCTGGATGGCAATATTTACGTCAGCATCAAAAACAGGTAAATTATTCGAGAATTCAAAAATTTTGTTGAGTTGACAAAAGACTATATATAGCTAATTTACAAGGTAATATCGCCATATGAAATCACTTTTTTGTCATGCCTTTCACATTCTAATTATTTCTTCTAGCTTTCTTTCTTTTTTACATTTTTGTTATGTTTTTAGTGAGAAAAACTATTTTTTGTGTAAATTTAATTAGTAGAGAAATAATTCTGAATAATGATTTACTGAAAAAAAAATCATAATTCTGAATAATGATTTACTAATAACAATACTGTAAAATACTGACTGATTGATCTAAATAAATGTGATCTACGTTTGCCATTGTAATCAACTAAACACAATTTCAGATCGTTGCAACAACAAAAAAATTTGATTCCAAAAAGAATGTTTGGATACCTGATGAAGAATTAGGTTTTATCGCCGCCGAAATTAAATCAACGAAAGGCGATTTTGTTACTCTGATCACTTGTAAAGGAACTGAGGTCTGATATTTTCAATTTGAAAATATTCAAAATTGAAAAAAAAAAGAAAAAAAACAAATGAAATGTAGATTTTTGGGATATTTAACTGGAGCAACTGATCTCAATAATTAATTACACTTATGCAGTAGATTTATTTATTTCTGAAAATTACTTTTTCATATCGAATTTTACCGTATATGATCATCAAAGTATATTCTAATACTATGGTGAATATAAAGCATCTAGTATTCGGGTGTACCATGAAATTTGCACTGTATATTTTTGAATTTTTTAAATTAAAATTTTAAAATTAAATATCAAACATCTTTTTATGTAAAAAAATAAGTGAAGGGATATATAAGAAAGTTAAAAAGAAATCAGACATGACTTTTCAGGCAAGAAATTAGGTGCTTACACCTTGATCCTTTCTATACAACTATGAACTGCTATTGGCATTAAAAAAAATATTGCAATGATCTGGATCGTTTTTTAACTTCAAACAAATCCACAACGAAGCTGATTAAATGGCAGATATCGCATTTTTTAATTCGAATTTCAGAAAACCTTGAAAAAGGATGAAACACAAAAAATGAATCCACCAAAGTATGAGAAAACGGAAGATATGGCGAATTTGACATTTCTGAATGATGCATCGGTACTTCATAATTTACGTGAACGATACTTCTCTATGATGATATATGTAAGTCAATTTTCCGTAAGAAGATCATTATAATTAACTTGATTAAATTTTCCAGACTTTAAAACACATTGGTGATAGTTTTGCTGAATGCTAATTCTAGCCAGCAAGCAGAATGCATGCGAAGCTGGAGTTCGATTTTTTTTTCCATAAAAAATTTCTTCCAATACTTCAAACTTGCGAATAAATACAAGTTACTCTTCAATGGTCTTTCAAGACTTAGTTTAGTCGATTTTCAAGGCATTTGAATTTTTTGTGCAAATATATTGAAGAATAGATGTATTCAGTTTCAAATTGTTTCATTGTTCAGCTTTTCAACGCTAAGCTAACAATCAGTTAGATTAAAATAAAGATGTATCCGCAAACTTTTTAAGATATAAATTTGTAGTTAAGCCATATAGCAAAAAATAAATAACGTTAAGTCTTACTGATAATGTCATTGTTTGAATCTAAATATTTATTCCTTCAGCGAAGTTGAAATGTTCATATAGCAACTTCATATATTCCTTGAAAATTAATAGTTTGAAATTTCCGCTAAATACTCCACTTTATCAGGAAACCTTCTATTGCAACAGTTAATAAGGCGATCTATTGCCAAATTTTGTTTGAAATGGCTTGGGCAGCAAAAAGAAATTGTCTATTAGCTGACATCAATAATTATTTTCGTGCAATCTTTTTGTTTAAATACCTGCCAACATCTCTTCTTTAATTTCAACTTTCTATTAATATAAATGAGTAAGCAAAAAGGTTTCCTTTTTCAAATTCTTTGATTTTTGCTCTTTCACTGTATATGATTGGTTCAAGCAAAAGAATTGAAGAAAATCCTACAAATTAAAGCGACCCAGACATGTTAATTGTTCATTAAAAAGTCAGAAATGGAAGGATTAGGAAGAATTGATTGCGAAATACTTATAAAAGATAAAGTAGGAACTGATCAGAGAAAAAGATCAAATATATTTGTGGAAATAAAGTTTGAATATCTTTTTTTGTTTGAGTGAATGAATTGAAGAAGGGATGCAGCTCACCCACTTGTTTACTTAAATGTTTCATAATGGTTCCGTTCCAGCGAAATAAGCGAATTCTTGGTTGTTTACATTAAAAAAGTTGCTACAGCTCCAATTTTAAAGTTTTCCTTAGATTTGTACACAAAGGAAAATAGAAAAAAATTCTCAAATACGAATCACTCGAACTGAAGATATCCTAACAAAACTATTTACTAATAATCTTTATGAATTTGATGTTTGAAGTAAATCCTGTTTCTCGATAGAAGATCTACAATTCAACTAGAGCAAATCGATCCCCCCAAAAAAAATGAAAGCTAAGGGTTCTAAAGTTTCAAAAGATTTTAGGACAATTTGGAAAAAACTAGAAATTGGTTACTCAATCTAAAAAGCAACTGAATAAATAGTTAATTCAGTCAGTACGCATCCAACCTAATTTCTATACACTAAAGATTAAAGATATTAAATCTATAGAAATCAAATTGGAAAATCTAAATTTTCAGTGTAGTTGAAGGATAACAAAAAATGGCTTACCAAAGAAACGATAATCTTAAAAAGTATTGCTTATAAGTATTAAAATGAAACAAGTGAAATGATTCAATTAAAAAGAATCTTCTACTAAAGTGCTAAAACATTTAAGATTAAAAAATTTAGTTGGAATAGTTTAGGAAGTATTGAAAATTCTTTGTGAAAATTTCATCAATAACATAAAAATTTAATTCTGGCAGAACTTTGTGGAAATGATTTGCCTCGAATTTTTCAGACCTATTCAGGCTTATTTTGTGTGGTCATTAATCCTTACAAGCGTTTACCTATTTATGAAGAAAGTATTTGTAAAATGTACATCGGAAAACGACGCGCTGAAATGCCACCTCATTTGTTCGCTGTTTCCGATGAAGCTTATAGGAAAATGATTAATGGTTATCTTTTTAAAATTTTAAAAATACGTTATAAATTTGAAAAGAATCAATTTATGTTACATTCTGTATCAAACAGCTTCAAGAAATAGAGAAAGCATCTCTTGCAAAATTTTTCGAGCGAAGAATTGTATGAAAAATTATGCATTCTTCTTTGATAGTGGGAAAAATACTTATCAATAATAATAATTATAATCAAATGCAGTAGTTTTTACTAACTGATAATAGCTGTTTTGATAATTGCAAAACTAAGAACAATTTGATAATATCAGACTTGGAAGTTTTAATTTTGGTACGGAAATGCTAATTAGTCATCTTTGATGATATTTAATTTTTAATTAGTATTTCTGAAATTAGTAACCAAAAATTTTTAGACCACATAAATCAGTCATTGTTAATCACCGGTGAATCAGGAGCAGGAAAAACGGAAAATACAAAAAAAGTTATAGCTTATCTTGCAATCGTCGGTGCGCCATATTCAACTATGTGCGTTTCGTTTCGAAGTTAAAATCGATTTTCATCGATCATTTGCTTTACTTATTCATTCTATTAATAGAAGCAGCTTTTCATAATTCACAAATCCATTTAGATATGGTTTTTATCAGTTACTGAAAATTGAAATAATTGATAATAAAAATTTAGATGAAAAATTATATTTAAAATACAATATTTTGAGTCTTTAAATCACTCACAGCTTAGCAAATACTTGAGATACTATCTTCAAACTTTATCAAATTATCTAAATTTTACCAAACTGTTGCATAAAATAACAACTTTTCATGCTGTTAACAAAACTCGATATTTGAAATATTCAACTTGACAAAATAAGGAACCATTTGTGATTATTAATTATTATAATAATACTTCAAATCTAAGCATGCCGAATGAATGAATACTAAAAAATCTAAACTTGAAATTCTGATTATTCTAGCAAATCGCAGAAGAGTGGCAAGAAAAAAGCTTCTATTGAAGATCAAATTGTGCGCACTAATCCGGTACTCGAGGCTTTCGGGAATGCAAAAACTGTCCGCAACAATAATTCATCACGTTTTGGAAAGTTCATTCGAATTCACTTCAATACTGGTGGAAGACTTGCCGGAGCCGATATAGAGCATTGTAATCAGTTTCTGTTCTGCTCTAGAACGTCATAGCATAATGATTTTGCAAAATTTAAACATGTCATACAAATTATGGTAGAAATTTATGAATCCACTGCTGTTACATCATCTTTATTATCAAATCCATTTTGAGTTTTTCTTGTTATGAAATTAATTTCATATAAGAAGAAAAATTAGAAATTTGAGCAAACATTTGCATACTAAACGAGCCCTTCAACTAAAGTCAACTGCTTGACCTCTTCGACAAGTTCACCATCAAATTTCCCATAAAATTTTTTCTCTTCTTTTAAAAGGTTCATTATTCTTTATTTTTAATGTTCTAACAATTTCATCAAATTGCAGATCTGCTGGAGAAATCTCGAGTTATTAAACAAGCGCCAGGAGAACGATCCTACCATATCTTCTATCAGATTATGTCTGGTCAAATTGCAGGATTAAAAGGTGAAACGAATTTCTTTTATATTATTCACTAAAATGAAAGAATTCGAAAGTAATGTAATATTTTGCACTAGTTTTAAAAATTTTGTTATCTTTAAATTTTTTATGAATTAAATGTATCAGTTTATTGAAGGATGAATTTGTGTGATGAATTGAATAATTGAAAACTTGCATTCTGATTCCAGAGAAGCTATTTCTAACACGTGAAATAAGTGATTATCATTTAATTTCTCAAGCTGAGGTGATTATCGATGGTGTGGATGACAAGGAAGAAATGCAAACAACAGATGTAATTGATCACTTGATTCATTATATTTTTTTCTAATTTCGTTTAATTCCAAGCAATAATTTGATAAGGATTGCACGATTTTCGGTTCTACTTGAAGTTTCTTTTTTCTATTTCTAAATTCCTTGACTTCTTCTTAAGTTTTATGAGCTTTATCAGAAATGACTTTTACTTGTTTTCCCAGGAGTCTTTTGATATCATGCATTTTATTAAACAAGAGAAACAAGAACTATTTTCCCTGGTTGCTGGTATCATGCATATGGGTGAAATTAAGTTCAAGCAGCGACAGAGAGAGGAACAAGCGGAATGTGAGGATCACCAAGGTAATTAAATTTAATGGCTTAAAATCTCTGAAATTTAATCAAATTTGCAAGCTCTGTTACCATTTTGATTCTTCATAAAAAATCTGCAGTAGCCTCTTTTGTTTGCAAAATTCTTGAGAACAAATTATTCAAGAAATGTGAAAAACATCTGATAATTAGTATGTTCATGAGTGACAAATGCCAAGAGTAGAATATTACAGAAGGCGATTTGGCTTGTAAATTGTGGATGATTGATAAGGACAAATTCATATCTTCATTGCTGAAACCTCGTGTTAAAGTTGGTACCGAATGGGTGAATAAAGGACAGAATCTTGAGCAGGTCACATCTCTTGCATTCACTGGCCCTAATTATGAAAAATTAGATCCTTCACTTCGACAATTTCTAATTATTTCTAACGGAGACTAAATTTAAGGTAAACTGGGCTGTAGGAGCGCTAGCAAAAGCAGTATATGCTCGGATGTTCGCATGGCTAATTAAGAGATGTAATAAAACATTAGACGTACAGGATCGTAATCGTGATTACTTCATTGGAGTGCTTGATATTGCTGGATTCGAAATTTTCGATGTAGGAAACCTATATTAAAACTTTAATTCTTAATCACTAATTTTTTTCAGGCATTTGTTGAACCCCTATAAACTATTAAAATTACCTACTTATCATTACAACTTAGAAAAGTATATCGTTAAATTTTGGTGTTAATTTCATTTCAGTTCAATTCATTTGAACAATTATGGATTAATTTTGTAAATGAGAAACTACAACAATTCTTCAATCATCACATGTTCGTTCTGGAACAGCAAGAATATGAACTTGAAGGAATTAAATGGGAATTTATCGATTTCGGTTTAGATCTTCAGGCATGTATCGAACTCATTGAAAAGGTGCGAATATCGTTAAAAAAAAAAAACTTTATAAAAAAAGAGTCATTGACATTTCTATTTGAATTGACTGTTTCTTTTTTTTTTTCTCTAGCTTTAGCGCTTTTTTTTTTCACCTATTTAACTTCATACAAATTTCATAATGCTTCTAACTGTGATTTATCTTCAAAAACTGATCTTTAATCATCAATATTTTGATAATGCTATTTCAAGCCACTTGGTATCATCTCAGTATTGGACGAAGAATGTATTGTGCCTAAGGCAACTGATGTTACATTAGCTCAAAAAATCAACGACCAACATCTCGGGAAACACCCGAATTTCCAGAAGCCTAAACCACCGAAAGCGAACCAGGCTTGTAATTGATTAAAAGAGTGAAAAATGATTTTTAAATCTATCAGATTTCTGAGAATCCGGATTAAAAAAAAAAAAAAAACAAAACAAAAAAAAAGCATAGCAAGAAAATTATGCATAAACAAGGAATTGATGAAGATTTGAAGAATCATCAATCTGGATTTTAGTCGAGATTTACTAATTATTCTAACTATTGCGCAAATATCCTGGTACTAAAAATTCCAGGCTGATGCTCACTTGGCCATAGTACATTACGCAGGTACGGTACGTTATAATGTAACAGGTTGGCTAGAGAAGAACAAGGATCCACTTAATGATACAGCAATTAGCATTTTGAAAGCAAATACTGGAATGGCTTTGATGACAGAAATTTGGGAAGACTATAAAACACAGGAGGATATTGCTAACTTGGGTAAAATGATGCGCTTTTCGTTTATACCGCTAAAATTTCATATGAATAATTGATTGAATTTCAGAAAATATGAATTTTAGGATGAAATTTAAAATTTTTTGGTGAAATTTATTTTTCCAAAGTAATGTAGGAGAAGAATCGGTTTTTTTTTATGTTGTTATCATTTCCAAATCAGAAGTTTTTTTTTTGAAACTGATCTTTATTGATTTCATTAAATTTCTCGTAAAATTACATTTTGCTGTAATTATTTTTTGGAGGTTAAATGAACGATTTGTTTTATAGTTCAATCTAAAAATCACTCGAACTTGCAGCAAAAGATGGCAAAATGAGTAAAAAGAAAGGCAAATCATCTTCGTTTATGACAGTTTCAATGATGTATCGAGAATCGTTGAACAATTTGATGACAATGCTTCACAAAACTTACCCACATTTCATCCGCTGCATAATACCAAACGAGAAGAAGCAATCAGGTACTCCTAGATTTTAATTATGAAATTCTAAAAATTTTTAAATTTGAACCTTGCAGTATTTCCACATCCTTTTTGGATATTAAAGCTTTCTTGCAGGCGTAATTGAAGCTTCACTGGTGCTCAATCAGTTGACTTGTAATGGCGTACTTGAAGGTATTCGAATTTGTCGTAAAGGTTTCCCAAATCGTACTTTACACGCTGACTTTAAGCAAAGGTATCAATAATTTAAATTTTGTTTTTAAATCTCACGAATAAATATAATAAGAAGCCATCATTTTGATCACTTTTTTACTAAAGAAAGAATAACCAAATAGATCATGGGTTACTTTTTGTGGAAGCAAGCTTAGTTAAAATCAAAATCTAATTGATTTTGATATAATTGTTCAATATTTCTTGAATTTTTTTAATCTGAATTCAAATTAGATATGCTATTTTGGCCGCTGAAGAAGCAACATCTGAAACCGATCTCAAGCTATGTATTAGAAAAATGTGCGCAAAAATAGAAAAAATTGGAGTTTTGAAACCTGATGATTATTGCATTGGAAATACTAAGGTTATTTATAAAATTTATTTTTAAAAATGCTTCATACATATTGAGCGATATCTTTATATTAAAAGTTTAAAAACACTTTAGAAAAAAAAAAAAAAAAAAAGGTTGAAAAACACTATTGTTATAAACTGAAAGACAAAGACTTTTAATTAAGATTGAAATTCAAATGACAAAGCTCAAAATTTTTTTTATTTGCAGGTATTTTTCAAAGCTGGTATATTAGCTCAACTTGAAAATCTTCGAGATGAAGCTTTATCAATTATTATAATCAAATTTCAAAATGCATGCAGGCACTACCAAGTTCAATGTGATCTTCGCTATAGAATGCAAATGAAGTAAGTCTTTTTTCATCTTACTATTTAAAATATGATTTCATTAATTTTAATAAATCTAAAACTCAAATGATTTCAAGTTCTCGTCTAAAATAATTTTCGTATTAATTTCCTAGTCATTTTAATTAATTTCGAAAAACGAAAATTATGATTCTTCGCCGCTTAGAGCTGGTATCTTATTACTGCAACGCAATATTCGTGCGTGGTGTAAGCTGCGTAATTGGAATTGGTTCAAACTGTATGGTCGCATCAAGCCATTAATTAAAGGAAGTAAAAAGGTAAACGAAATAATTAAAAGATATTAAATTTTTTCGTAACAATAAAATTAAATCGGCTGGAAAAAAATAAAGAGTGGATTTCAATGCTATCACTGTTCACTCAAATTTGCTTAACAATTTTTGGTTTTATTCGATGGGCTTATATGTAAGATTAAGTGAATACAAAAACATAATTTGTTACTTATGAAAAGTTCAAATGGAGGAATCAGTAATATCTAAAGTCCTGGGAGAGCAGAATTTTCAGGATGAAGAATTTGAAGAGATGAAAAAGAAAGTAAAGAAATTGGAAGAGAACTTTAATCGTGAAGAGAAATTGCGTAAGGATACAGAATCGGAAGTGGCCAAGTTGACAATTGAGAAACAACAACTTTTCCTGCAACTAGAACAAGAGAAAGATATTAGTGCAGAGAAAGAAAGGAAAGCTGCTAAACTTATAGCTCAAAAAACTGATGCTGAGAAACAGGCAAGAATGTTTTCTTAGCTTGGGATCTTCTTGTTATCTCCGGTATAAACACTGGAATTTAGGTGTAAGACTGGGACTAATCATTTTCTACTCCGATATCAAATCAGAGTCTAAAAATAAGGTAAGCATCATCTGTGTATATAAAAAACTTCGAAATTCTTTACTCAAATCTTAAAGAATAATGAGGATATATCTTCAAATTAAGTACTTTTTTTAGCTCTGTCATTTATCTCAAGAGCGGTTATTATCACTATATCTTAATGTACTTCCTCAAAAATTTATCGTTAGTGATGAAGGGAGAAATATCGCTTTTAATTTTACAGTATGCCTATCTAAACGAACAGCTTGTTGAACAAGAAGACAGAAATGCAACTTTATCAAAAATCAAAAATGAAGTAGAACACGATAATGAAGCTCTAAAGCATACAGTTGCTGAACTAGAAGCAACTTGCAAAAGACATGATCAGGACAAGCAAGTTAATGATCACCAGCTCCGAACCTTGCAGGTACATCTTTCCCTTTGTTCTTAGTTCCTTGCATTTTTGCTTTAATGAGTCAAATATGGTATACAAAGTCTTTTAAAAACGATTTCAATGCTATGTTTTATTTTAAGGATGAAATAAGATCACAGGATGAAATAATTGCAAAAATCAATAAGGAAAAAAAGCATCAAGAAGAGGTTTGCCATCGCAGAATTCTTGTTCAAACCTTGAGAAACTGCTCAAATTTGAAAGATCCATTTCTCAATAAATGGAATATTTTATATTTGCGATAAAAGTAAATCTCTTATGCAGATATTTTAACTAAACTTGGATTGGAAAATTTTAGGCAGATATGTTGATAAAATGTAAGAAAATGAAATCATGCCATTACACACGATCGATTGTAGACTCTCTTCGTTGTAGACAATTCGTAAACTTCTGGACGAAATTCAAGCTGGAGAAGACAAAGTGAATCACTTGAACAAAATGCGAAATAAATTAGAACAAAGTATGGATGAAATTGAGGATAATCTGGAACGAGAACGACAAATTCGTCAAGACATTGAGAAATCAAAACGTAAAGCTGAAGGAGAGTTAAAAATAGCGCAGGAGAACATTGACGAGTTCATGAAACAAAAGCATGAAATGGAAAACGCATTGAAAAAGTAAATCGTTTAGATCAGTAAACTTGAATCTCACAACTTCACAAAGGACCTTTTTTCTGTGCCAAGCATGGCAATGGCTAGGAGAGCTTTTCGTCGATTTTGAAAAGAAAAGTCATATCTTAATATTTTGCGAAAGCAAATATAAGAGCCATAAAAAAGATGAATTTTAAAAGATACTTCAAGCAAATTTTTTGAAATTGAAAAGTCGAGAAGAAATGTTTTATTATGAAATAATTTTGAAGAAAAGATACTGAAATAGCTTCAATGCTGAATCGCATAGACGATGAGCAATCATTGATAAGTAAATTACAACGTCAACTGAAGGAACAAGTAGCACGTTACAACGAACTTGAAGAAGAGTTTCAGGCAGAAAAGCAAGCAAGACTGAAGGTTAGTCACTGGCTTTCATTTCTAAATTGCAGAATGATATAAGAAACTCATTCAATAATTTAGTTCACATTATCAAATACTAATCAAGTGAGTTCACAGTGATTATAATTTGTATCAACAAAAAAATTTTGCCTTTTTATTCTTTAATGCAGCAGTTTTAACAATCATTATTCAGAAATTCTTCAACTCCAAAACTTTTCAAATCATACGCCAATAAAACGATGCAAAGCAACATTAGTGCCACTGAAAAAACTTTGAGAGTAATATGTTGATCATAAGTTATGCAATTTATAACTGTTTATAAATCATATATTCTTATCGTGTCAATAGAAATCAGTAAACTAAACTTCCCAATTTCAAGTTCTCATTTTTTTGATTGCGAATCAAATTTTTCAACATAAAAATATTCAAAGATCGAGAGAAGTCGCAGTGAAATACAAAAGGAACTTGAAGAGCTTAGCGATCGTCTTGACGAAGCAGGTGGTGCGACACAAGCGCAAATTGAATTGAACAAGAAACGTGAAACAGAATTGACTAAACTCCGCCGAGATTTGGTTGGAAAGCGCTTATATTTCATAACAAATCAATTATAAATTCTTTATATATATATATATATATATATATATATATATACGTGCATAGTTTTAATTCAAGATATCACTAAAAGTAGTGTCATGACTTCTTTTGTAAACATTCAATCCTGTGAGTAACTAATATTTACATAATTACTACTTTTTAACAGGCAGAAGTATCACTGAATGCTGAAGCAGCTCTTGGTAATTTACGTAAAAAACACAACGATGCAATGGCGGAGCTTTCTGAGCAACTGGATTCTATCCAAAAATCCCGAATCAGGTTGTCGTTTCCCATCAGCCAATTTATAACATTAATTCAGAATATGAGATTTGGCGCAGCATATTCAGAAAAATTCTCATTTTCTTTGTAAGAAAAAAAGAATTTTTTGTTAAAACTTGCAAAACCTACAATAGTCAAATTCAGGACAGAGAAAGAAAAAGATTCTTTACAAAGAGAAATTGAAGATTTACGAAGTCAATGCGATTTAGAAGTTAAACAACGCCAAGATGTGGACAGAATTGCTAAGCAGGTCCAATTTTAAATAAATTTTTATTCAAACATTTATTTTTACTGGAATTTTTGATTTTATTATGACTTTACTATAATACGAAATTCATAAACTTTTTTCATAAATAAAACTTTAAATTTCAGTTGGAAACACAATTAGCAGACTCTCAATTAAAAGTCGATGAACAAGCACGAAATCTGCAAGAAATTACTGGAATTAAAAATAAGCTGCAGATTGAATCCAGCGATGCGAGCAAGTAATATTTATTACCTATTAAATCCCTTTATTAGGACAAGAAGAATCTTCACTCTTCATCTATTTGAAAATCTTTTTGAGAATAAATAAATTTAAACGAACTGCATTACATGGAAGAAAAATTTGAATGAGAAGTAAGGAATTGTAAAAGGCTCATATTGAGAAACTATTTACTTCAGAATCTATTTTCAAAAAATAACTCCTGCCTTCAGTTTTCGATATAGAAGCTGTTTTTAGGCAATTAGAAGACTATGAAAATCAAGTAGCACTTCTAAACCGTATAAGGCAACAGCTAACTGTGCAGTTAGAAGAAGCGAAACGACAGTTGGAACAGGAATCTCGAGAAAAGCATTCACTTAATTCGCAGGTTTGAAGACATCATACAGTGGATGAGAACATGATATTTCTTTTGAATTTAAAATTCAAAAAAAATGTAAAATTTTAAAATTTAGCTCTCAAATTTACAACTGGAATGTCAGCAACTTCGCGATACGATGGATGAAGAATTGGATAGCAAAGCAAAACTTCAAAGGTTAGTCTCAAAAGCTAACGCTGAAGCACAGCAGTGGAGAGCTCGATATGAAGGTGAAGGAATGAGCCGATCCGAGGAACTAGAAGAAGCTAGGTAATTTACATATTCCACTCATTTCTTCACATCTGAATCAATAATGTACTTCTAGAATTTCAGCTAAGCGACTAAAATTACTAATTGCTTATTTGCTCTGTGAATGACCTTTGTTTGAATTAGTTGTCATTTTATCAGTAATATTGCATTGAAATACTCTGCATTTTTAATTTTTTATTAATTCACTTACTTTATTTAGCAAAAATTGAATGTTTTGAGGCGAAAATTACAAACGAAAGTGCAGGAAATGCAAGAAGCACTAGACGCCGCCAATAATCGCATTAATTCATTGGAAAAAACTCGCCTGCAATTGACTCACGAAGTTGAAGATGCACAGATGGATGCCGACAAAGTATTTCTTTCATCATATTTTACTTCTGTAATAACTGAAATGATTTCAAAAGTTTTATGAATATATTTTTAAAAAATTGTAGTAATAATTTTAAAATGTCATAATTTAATAGTAAATTGGAAGAAAAGTTAGCTAAAACCTTTCTAACAGGATTTTACAATTCCATTTCACAAGTATGATGTAATCAGTTCGCATGTATTGCAGGAAGATTTAATACTTAATACATTTAATATTGATTTCAGGCTAATAATTTTGCAAATTCTTTGGATAAAAAGCAAAAAACGTTCGATAAATTGATTGAAGAGTGGAAACGAAAATGTGATATAATAACACAGGAATTAGAAGCAAGTCAACGGGAAACACGAAATGGAGCTACCGAAGTATTCAGACTTCGTAGTACTGTACAAGAAGCGGAAGAGCAGGTGCTTTTCTCATGTTTATTATTGTTTTCGAAAATGTTAGTTAATTTTATTATCAAATTAATATTACAATTCTTTAAAAAATCGATATGTGAATCTTCTGATTTTTATATTAACCATACTATGAAAAGGAGGCCTTAGACCTAAATCTGAAATATTGATCCGGGCTTTAGGCATTCACAGTTGCTAAATAACACTGCAATTTTAATTTATATTGTAATATTAATTTGAACAAAATTCTTCGCATTCAGTAATATATTTAGACAGAAGCACTACGGCGAGAGAATAAAGTTTTAACGCAAGAGTTGAAGGATCTTACTGATCAGCTTGGCGAAGGAGGAAGAAGTTTGCATGAATTACAGAAACAGAAAAGAAAATTAGAAATGGAAAAAAATGAACTTCAGGTTTCTTATATTTTATTGCAATTAAATTTTATGATTCTTTCTTATCAAATTCCGACACTAAAAAAAAAAAAAAATTCGACAAGAAATCAAATTGTCAATAAAATATTTAGCAAGCATTGGATGATGCAGAAAGTGCGCTGGAAATCGAAGAGAATAAAGTTTTGCGGGCACAGATTGAAATTTCACAAATTCGGTCAGAAATTGAAAAACGTGTAACCGAGAAAGAGGAAGAATTTCAAAATACACGAAATAATCATCAGCAAGCCTTGGAAAGCATGCAGGTTTCTCAGTCTTAATCTAGTTTTTTGAAAACGAAGTTCTTCAAATTTGTTCTAGAAAATTAGTTAAGACATTAGCTTTCATTCCAATGACTGATATCAGTTCTACATTCTGTATAATTTTCTTTCCTTAAAGGCTGTAAGAAGTTTGTTTCATCTTCCTAAATTTGTAGTGTTTCTGTAATAATAGCTGCTATTTCTTTTTCCGGAAACTTTTAGGATTAAAAGAATCAACTTTGAAATACATTATCATTTGAATTTTATCATGCATGATATACTGATATTTAGACTTCCCTGGAGGCAGAATCAAAAGGCAGAGCTGATTTGCTTCGCATGAAAAAAAAATTGGAATCAGATATCAGTGTCAGTTTAGCACTTTTCATTTTCATCAATTTTTGGTTTTCCTTACAACTATGAAATGAAACATGCATTAAGATTATGAAGCGCATTTTATTTTTATATTAAAAATGAATCATAGATATGCTTTTTCAGGAATTGGAAGTATCATTAGACCATGCTAATCGTGCTAATATGGATGCCCAGAAAACTATTAAACGTTACCAAGATAACATACGGGAATTGCAGGTAATGAAATTTTATTTTCTTTTATAATTAGAAAATGCAAAAGAAAAGTTTCCACGTTTCTGTTGCATAGTATCACTTTCCATATCTCTTCGAAATTACTACTAATATCGAGAAAAGTTGCTATGAGCCAGATATTTTCATGTGCTTCACAAGATTTTGCATGGAAGCATAAAAAGGTTGGCATTTTCTTGCCAAAACTAGACTTGTCTGGGATGTGATGAAAAGATGAGAGATTAATTAAGTTCGCAAAAAACGTGTTTTTGACAGATCTGAGAAAATATGCAGAAATGAATAGATTGTTATACTGCTTAAGGTTGATGGAAGAATAAGCTGATGTAGCAAACATAATATAGCATAATTCATTTCTGCTTTCGAAAAAAAAAAAAAAAATAAAAACACACATTTTGAAAATCAGTGGACTATTTAAATATTCGTTTTTCCCTCAAACAGAATTTTATTTCTGCAAGAAAACTAATTTTTGTATGGGAATTCCAATATTTTATATTTCATAGAGGAATACAGATGAGATTCAAAATTTCTAATTTAGTAGCCTCTGGTAATAATACAAATTTTGATTACAGACTCAAGTCGAAGATGAACAACGTCAACGTGATGAGTTACGAGAGCAAATGAATGTTATGGAAAGACATGTACAAACACTACAATCGGAAAAAGAAGAACTAACCGGAGATCTGGAAAAGGTTGCCAAAAAATGAATTTTTTGAATCAGATGATCTTGAATTTGAAGTAGCTTATATACTTTCGAATTAGCATGCTTCTTCATACTGTTGTCATCTTTCTGTTTTGACAGCAATTTACTTCAGATAAGCCTAGCATAAAATTTTCTATTGGCTGAATAACACTGTTTTCTAAGACTCTTACTTTCTTTTTCGAATTTTTGGTTTTAGTTTCTTCGTTTTACATAGAAAATATAGATGAAACATGATAATATGAAAGTAAGTCGTGTGCTGCCGCATAATATTAGTTGAATAATTTATGACTAATTATTCAATAAATTAAACTGATAGATAACTTCTTGATAATCCCTTTTATTCAATGATATCCATGCAAATCGATTAAAACTTTGAATGGCTCTACCAGTTTTCCAATATTCTATTTCTTTTCTTTTGCCAAACCAGTTTGAAGATCTGCAGTCTAATATCTTTTTTAATCTAGAAATTCCTTCATATCGATGCTAAAATCCTGAATCCTGTTTTTTCTATTAACTTTAGTAAAGCTTCAAGATATGATTGGTATATTATTTGGGATTTACAAGAATCAAATTTAGGCAGAACGAATTCGACGTCAGACGGAAGTAGAAGCTGCTGATGCGAAAGAAACAGTGAATTCATTAACTCAAGCTAATTACTCGCTATCAACCACAAAAAGGAAATTGGAATCCGAAATTCAAGTCTATATATTTTATAAAAAAAAATTTTTTTTAAATATAAAAGAGTTCATAGCAGTGATTTATTGGCAAATATAAGCAAAATAATAGATGACTAAATTCTTATAAAATAATTCTCACCGCCACATAATGTTTATGGCAATCTTTCTTTTATTTATACTTTTAGTGTTAATTATATCTTCGCCAAACTTGTGAATGTCATTAATTAAAATTTATAACTAATATGACAAAATGTCACGAATTTCAACAAACAGCTTATAAGGAACTCTTCATGTTACCAATTTTTTTGCAGAACATAATGAATGATTGCAGACAGTGTCATCTCTGAAGTACTAAAGATAAAAATAAAATCAGACAATTTCATCTCTGAAGTTAAAAAAATTGAACTCATTTTTTTCATAATCTGATAGAGAAATTTCTTTGCGGTTTCTGTTTATAGTGTATTTGAGATTTCATTTGGCGTCTCTGTTCTTTCCAGAAATTTAATTTTTAATTGATTTTACTTTTATCTTCAAACAAATCTGATTTCTATGTTGTTTTTCGTTTCTGAAATCTTAAACTTGGAACAGATTTGCATAATTTTCGAAATTTGAAAAAACAGAATATTGATAACACTATTAACTGTGAAGATTATTGCTATTTTTTCTCTGTCATTCATCAAATATGTCCATTAACATATTGTTTCACTTTGTTGCTAATACCCTTAAGTTTCATTTTTCAGCAACTCCACACTGAGCTTAATGAGGCAAATAATGAACTGAAACATACCGATGAGAAGTGCAAAAAAGCAATGATGGATGCAGCGAAGCTGGCGGAAGAATTACAAACAGAACAAGAACATTCACAGAATCTCGATCGCCAAAAGAAGGGGATGGAGTCCCAGATGAAGGTACCATTGTTTTCCTATCATTTCACTAATGCTAGAAAACTTAAATTGATTACTCATTTCTTTTCGATCACTGACAACGGTTTGAAATACAAGAAATCAAAGAAAGTGCTGGAGAAAGATAAAAAGCAAAAAGTAATTCAATTATAGGCAAATTTTAGATACATTTGATGAAAAATTTCTTTCAGGAAATGCAGGCTCACTTAGATGACGCAGAAGCAGCGGCAATGAAAGGTGGAAAACGTATGTTAACTAAATTGGAGCAACGCGTGCATGACCTTGAGATGGAATTAACAGAAGAATGTCGACGTCATGCGGAAACTCTCAAAAATTGTCGCAACAAAGAACGAAAAGTGCGCGAACTTCAATTCCAAGTGGATGAAGACAAGAAGAATATTGAACGAATGTATAATCTCATTGAAAAGATGCAAGCGAAAATCAAAACTTACAAACGGCAGTTGGAAGAAGCGGTTGGTATATGGCTTTTACTTGTTTTCGAAACAGCCAACAGACCGAATAATACTTAATGAAATATGACAGTTTTGTTTTGTTTTAAATACTTCTGTTCAAGAATGATTTCTTACCTTTGAAAATCTCGGTTGAAATATCTCTCAAATCAGCCTGCATTGATTTGCAAAGCAATTTGCTTTACATTCTGATTTTATTTCAGTGCCTTCCCTTTTTTTGTTTTCCGAGGTGTTAGTTTAATTTAGGAAGAATTAGCCACGCAGAATCTTGGCAAATATCGACAGATGCAACATATGCTTGAAGATGCTGAAGAACGCGCTGATATTGCAGAAAATTCATTGGTCAAGATGCGAGCCAAGAGTCGTTTGAATGTTCGACCTGCTGGAGGACACATCGCCCCCTGTGTAACATTTTCTTGCATTGATCAAAATTTAAGGATTGGTTTGAGATTTCAATAAACCACTAGATTTTACAAATGAAATGTCAGTTAAGACCAAACCCTCTTCGTCTGGTTTATTTACATTGCTTTCATCAATGTTCCTTGGAGAACATATTGCTACTTCATGAAGAAATTTCATAATTTCTTGGATTTCTAATTTTTTAAATTCGATGTTTAGGTGTCAAATGTTGGTGTCACAACGCAGCGTTCGATAGCTTCAGAAGAACTCTGAACGAGATAATTTCCTGATGGCAAAATGATGAATCTCGCCACTATTCATTTCTCCTTTGTTTTTAATTTATATTCAAAAACTTCTCTCTGACAAAATGAAAAAGGAATACAAAAGTGCTGACGTTTTAAAGTTAATGATTTAAAGTTACCGCAAATTTTTTAAAAAATTTAGCAACAGAAAAAGTTACTGCCTTTTTTAAACCAATTACAGTAACTTTAATTTCGATCCTTTGAGATTCTTTTTTGCAAAACTGAAATTAATAATATAGTTCAAGAAATTGCAGCTTATTAGTTTAGAAAGTAACAAAGTTTCGGTTTATCCAAACTAAGCAATTTTATGAATCCAATACCTTTTTTTTACATAATTTAGCATAACTTTCCTTTCTCGAAGAGGCTTTCAATTTCTCCAAGTTTCATTTTTTACAATTATTTCTGGTCAATTACAATTATTATTGCAGTTTCTGGTCAAAGTAGTTTTTCCCTCATCTGATTAGTA
The DNA here is from genome assembly GCA_002249935.1 of Onchocerca flexuosa. Taxonomy (NCBI): domain Eukaryota; kingdom Metazoa; phylum Nematoda; class Chromadorea; order Rhabditida; family Onchocercidae; genus Onchocerca; species Onchocerca flexuosa. The sequence continues at coordinate 79,217 of KZ270037.1, forward strand.
AATCTTGATTGCTAAATAACTGAAAAAGTTATTCCACATAGTATTAAACATTCTTCAGCATTATTCAGAATTTATATTTTCACAAAAATATTGAAATATTGAAATCATTGTACTTGTTTCCCTACATTTTCTTTTATTTGAAAAAAGATTAAAAAGTTAGTCTAGTTTTAATTCATCTCCATTGCACAACTTAGCATTGCTGAAGTTCTTGAATTCATGTCACATCGGTAAAGTTCTGAAATGCAAAGGCAGATTATTTGTTGACTGTGTCTGCGATCATTATTCATTCTTAATTGTTAAATTTTATAACTATAATTCCTTATTAAAAGTCTAACAACATTTTGATATTTAAATTTTGCATTGAAATATTGAGATATCGAAACAATCAGATCTTCTCGAGATAAGTTTCGAAAGGATTGAAATATGGCTTCATTAAAATCTTATCAAGCAAAGCGTATGATGTGCAAAGAATTGAGAGAAAAAATTGATATAATATAAAAATGGGAATTAGTGCCTGATAGCATTGATATAGTAATCTCATATTGCTTCGAAATTGTGAAATGATCTGTGAAGTGCAAACGATTTTGTTTTGCTTAAATTGAAAGGAATATAAAAATTTGAAATATTTGTATCACTGAATGCCTTTATCAATTTGCGAAGAGTATGAGATAGAAGGATTGTATTCCCCAATTACCTTCTTGGCAATGCTATCCTTTGCAAAATCATTAATCATACCCTTCAGTCTTTCCATTACCTTTGCTCTAGAATTTCTTCGCTCTCAATAATTCTTGCGGTTGTGAAAGGTAATCACATCTTAGTAAATAGTAGCCTTCACTTCTCCGTGTATTCACCTGGATTCATGCAATTAATGAATTCTTTCGTTGTTTTTTTCTGAGTAGAAGCTATGCTGAAGATCTTTAATTTCCTAAATATTATAGACTCATACGCATGAAGCCTTATTGGCTTGCTTTCTGATTTCTGCATCATCTGAAAAGGCGCTCCATTCTGGCTCCATTTTATCCATTCCAAATGAAAGCCTAAACCACTAGTTTAATTTCACTGAATTTTTTTTAAGTGTTTATAAGGTATTATTTTTGAAGTATTTGATCAGTATTATGTCATTTTTTTTTTTTTTATCAAAATTTTTTATTCTTCTAAACTGGAAATTCGGCTTCATTTAAGACGAACAAAACAAAGCGCGTGAGGGAATTCTACATAATAGCAATGAAAACTGGCATCTGAAAGATCTTTATTTTTATAAATTTTTGACTTGTTTTACTATAAAGGAATAACGAACATCTATTTCTTCGTAAATCTTTTTTTTTAAAAATAAAAATTGAATTATGTAGCGCTCTTGGGATTGAATAATAATTTCCGTAAAGAAATTATAAAAGTAAAGTAACATAGACTGAATCTCTGGACTTAGATTATTCCGATTGCAACACAAAGTAAGGACATTGCTAGAGAATTTTCATGTTTTTGAAACTCTCAACAAAGAATAGTTTCGTAGTCATTCATCAACAATCATGTTTGTTTGAGTTAGTGATTCCAATGCAAATTGTAGCTAAACAACTAAGTAACCCGTAAATTTTCATTCTAACTTTATTGGTAGAAAAGTAACGATCATTGAATCATTTGTTGATCTGATGAAGATGTGATCGCATGCAAATTCAGTTTATACAAGCCAAATCATCGAAATGATGGAAACGTTTCATCCATTACTTTGTCATAATTTTCCAGCAAAAAGAAAAGTTTCTCATCGTAAACATCAGATTTATAACATTCTGTAGCACTTCTAAATTCGTATTCAAAACTGAATAAAGAAACCCACCATATGCAAATGACAAGATTTTTCTAAAAGCCTCGTCATACGTGTTGTATCTCGTTTTATTTCAACAATGCCCATCGATTAGATATATCAGCACGCTACGAGAAAAGTTGAAATTTAGGCAGCAATAATAGTTTTAAAAATATTGACATCCAGTCGTTGATTAAATGAAGTAGAAAAGGCTAGCAAGATTATTCAACTGATAATTAAGTTTTTCGATTAACTAATTACTACAATTGCTGCAATATTTAGGAATGGAAAAACAAAATCTTTTGAATTATGCGGAAAATGTTTGGGATGTAAGAATAATTTTACTTTTAGATAAACAATGCATGACAAAGCATGGAACTGTTGCCATGACAAGTCTCAGAAATATTGCAATGATATTTCTCTGTGCTCTTGCTTGTGAATATATTTTTTTAAATTTTTAAGAGAATATTATATTCGGTTTTTTAACACTAAAAAATTCGAATCAATTTCTGACTTAAAATTTTAAAACTAAAGGAAGACGGCGAAACAAGAAAACATGATGATGCCAATTTCTTTGTTTCATTGAATAAACACTTTTATTTTAAAACAAAAATAATATAAATTTATATTCAACTAAATGAACAGTTTCTAAAGTTGCTTATTTCAAGAAATAAACAAACTTAGGAACTATTCATGTATTTGAATATAAATCTACATTACTTGTGATGAAATTCAATCCTTCGAATATTTTTAGATGTCTGCAATCTTTGCTGTAAATTCAAAAACTGACTGATCACCAATTATTATGTAGCGGCAGATCAACATTAGGACAGTTTCGTCCAAATTCTTGAAATATTTTTGTTGGCCTCAATTAAGCTATTGATGAAGCTTGACCTAAAGAGAAAAATGATTAAAACTATGGGGAACTTGCTTACATTTTTAAAATGAAATTATTTAATGAACTTTGCTGAATTTGAACTGCACATAATCAAACAAAAGTTGCAAAAGTCTCATTTCAGTAGATTAAAAGTTGGCTTTTTGTCTCTCTCAACTTGTAAATAGATACTTGGCTCTTCTAACGGTTCTATACGATTGATGAGTTAGTATATAAATAAATAGGAATGTGTGCGAATATGTCAATACTGTTTCCATCCGCTCATTGATGATTATTTAAGCTTGAAAATATGCTTCAGAGAATAAAATTATAAATTTTGTAATTTTTCAGTCATTCGTCGAAGAGATCTTTCGATAGTTATTACTTTGATGCTCGGTCAAAATATTTCTTTAATTTCTTTTTTGTTAAAATACCTTTTTTTTTTTCAGTTTTCGAAATTCCTAATGTGAAAAAATACAAAAAATGAATAGATTAGTGTAATCACTTTCACAATTTTTGCCACAACTTTCACGATTCTACAAATAGAAGCCTAACTCTGCAGCGCTCTTAAACTCTTCCTATTTTTCATCTCCAAACGTCCCATCTAATTTACCAAACATAAGAGGAGTTCCATTATTAAGATTGCACAAAAAATTAACTCCCTATCGCACTTGGAATACCACCTTGTATTATTATTATATTTTGCAATTGATTGTTTTTTTAAACATAAAATCAAAAAGTTGAAAATTTAACTAATGCTTCTAATCATTTTTATACTAAAATTCTATTAGACTAAAGAAATGAATGCTACAATTTAGATATATTTTTTCAAAGTTTCAGAATAAAAATGCTTCTACGTGCAATAAATAACCCATAAGTGGAATACACTTTAAAAGCTTATTATTGGCAATCTCAGCAATCCCATAAGCGAAAATGATTTATTCTAAGAACATCGATATATTCCGTAAGAAAAGCATGTATTTTAAGTGGAAATAAAAAAAAAATCAGAAAACGTTGGGTGGAAAAGGACGAAGCAGTTGATTTGCATTTCTCTTCAGCAAAAATCCAAATTATTCTTTCTCTATAGTTGTCGATAACAATCCTTGCTACCTTTACTGCATAGAAATCCAGGAAGTCACAAATTTCAAGATTCGCTTTAACGATTTAAAATATAGATTTCAAAGCCGCAGCAAATTACAAAATATCAAACTTACACATGTTTTATAAATTTAAATGAAATTGATTAGTTATAATCCAAAATTATATGCCATGCAATTTTAAGCTCAGAAAAATTGTGATGACTTAAACGGAATTTCAGAACATCATAATAGTATTCACAAAAAGAAGAGTAATTATTTTTCAGCAACAGCATTAGATTAATGATCGCACTTAGACTAAATAGCGATCAGAAAGCCTGGAAAAAAAACTTGCTAAAAACAAATAAGATCGAAGGTTCCATCTTAATATTAAAAAAAAAAGAGTTAATGGTCTCTCGTCTCATTCACTGATTTCACCAACAATGATCAGCAATATTTGCTGTAAAGATAACAGTTCTTTACACTTCGAGCTTAAATATTGAATTGTATCATTTCTGCACTATCTTTACTTTCCATTTACCTGCATCACCTTTCAAAGGGGTTTTTAAGTTGACTTGTTTGTTTCCATCGAAAAAGCATCAACCACCAAATTTCCAGCAACTTTTCATTCCATTCAATGAAAAGCTCACAAAAGTATCACTTCAAATCGGCTTGATAACAGATGCAAAGTTAAAATAATCTTGTCCTAGTTTCAAATAAATCTTCGAAATTTTTTCAAAATATTAGTATCTCGCATTTTCATCTCGCCTAGAAAGCTATCATTTGCAAATTTCTTACTTTTGAGGATAATGTAATTTCTTTCCCTACGCTACGCTAATATGCATTTCTTCCAGCTGAGTTCATGCAGAAAAGTATGCAGTAATCACGCATTTTAGAAAATCCAATATCCCGATAATTGCTCTCTTTAAAGAGAAAACATATACGAAACGTTTTTTTCCACGTTCAGTCAATACACAGATGAACATTATCTTCAAATTTCTTTTTATCTCATTCATTGAAACTCTTCTTTCACGATCGCAAGGATCGATTTTATCGATGAATCATAATATTGCCAAATAAAGTCTAGGAATATTTTGTAATTAGAAGTTAGTATTGACTCATTTGCGCTATAATCCCCGTGGAAACATTTTGAACAATTTTATTACCGAACTGGAGAATATCCAAGTTATATTGATCACTGGGTCATTCTTTATTTTACAATCGATTATTAAAGAATAGCCTCCATTACATCGTTCTAATGCATGTGTACGTGCGTATGCGTATGCATACGCATATGCTTGTGTAAGGAGTTGAAGATATTTTTATACGGAGTAGTGTGGAATTTGAATTACCAAATTAAATTCGAAATAATATTAATTCATTCCATGCCACATAAGTAGTTGAATGAAATATTTTTCTGTCTTTTTTGCAATTCCATTTATCAGCGACGATTGATTTGAAAGCTTAAAAAGGTTGCTAAGATGCGCTGTGTTTAGAATTAATATTGAGGGTTATCTTTATGATAGAATGCATTTATCAGTACAAAGCATGCTTGCAGAGAAGAGCAATCAGTTTAAAGAGGAGAAATCTGCGTTACTGTTGCGCTCATATGCACGCTAATGCTTCATTAAAATCTAACTTTTACATGACAACTAGTTTTCTCTTCCCGCATGAGCTGTGGATGCTGCATTCTATCCTAAATAATTTCACGTGCACGCAGATTTGTTTGTTCATTGTGACTTTCAATGAAAGTATCCCCAAAATGTTTCACTTCATTTCATCTGAATAAAGTTTAAAATAAAAAATGCAATCTGCCACGAGTACTGAGTGCACTTTTTTTTTCTCAAACGATTTGTTTGTTGCTAATTCATACTATTTTACTCATAACTGATAAATCAATTTTTTATTTAATTAATTTATTTTCTTACTACTTTTGCGCCTCAATTTGTTTTATTCTTAAGTTCATTTAGTCAGCTATGCATGTAATGGCTATGATTAAAGCAGAAAATGGAATAAGTTGCTCTTTAAATTTTAGTATGAAATATGAAGAATAACTCTTATGTTTGCACAAATGATGAGTACAACAAATGACAAAAAGGGAATAAAACTTTCTTCGTTTGAAACGGACTAACATCTTGTATATTTCCGTTTGCAATTGTTACAGTTGCAAACAGCTTCAAGACGGGTATTAAAGCCAACGAATAATCGAATGCATCGAAACCAGATTTAAAATGGATTTTTATGGAAAGAAAGAATTTGGACGAATATTTTATGAGTAGTTGCGCCCAAAAGTTTTTTGCATATACTCTTCACTTTGTCAATTGGGAGGGGAAGAATCAGGAAGTTTGATGGTGAATGAATTGAACGAATATTGATTAAAATTAGATCGTATAACAGAATAGAAAAAAAAGTCTGGAGTTTGAAATTGATTTATGTTGCAAATTAAATTTCCGAGGTTTTCGCAGGATCAATTTATATACAAATAAATTACGTGCATTGAGTCTGTTGATTTTGAAACTAAAATGAAAGCAGTAACTCCATCATATCATAAATCAAACAAAAGATAGAAAAAAATAATGGAGAAAACAAATCAAATGATACGGGAAAAACTAAAATAATCTACATGAAAGGAAAATACTGAAATCTGATACTAGTCAACGCGATATTAAATATTGAAGCTGATATTGGATAGCTTTATGAATTTAAATTTAGAAATTTTGAGATTTAAATTCAAATTTAAAACTGTATCACAAATAGTATTTTTTGTCTTAATAATGAAATGGTGCTTACATCATCTAAAAGCTTCAGATAACTTTGATGACCTCCAGAGTGCAAGCAACTTTGCTCGAAGTCGCGACAACTTCATTGCGCAAAGTGCCATCTTCAGTTCAAATGTCAACTATGGCTGGTGTCTACGCACATAGTCAACAGAAACGATCAGTTAGCTCCGTATATTCTATCCGACAAGAAACCGATAATACTGCGCCTAACACGTCACTTACCGATCTCCGTCAAATGCAGAAACTGTTAGTTATATTTCTCATTCGAAAGAGATCCATATGATTACTGTCGTTCAAATTACGAACACAAGTGAATCAAGTCCAAGTGTTATTTCAAGAATCGTACAAATTTGGCTTTTATCATCAGACTTTTTTTCCACAAAAGCAAAGATAGTAAACTGGCCAAGATAATGATATTGATTCATAGCCAAAAGATCCCACCAATGTGTTTCCAATATATTTTCCTTTAAATTAATGTCTTTTGATTATCTTTTTCTGTAAGAGTATATAACAAAAGCAATTATAGAATGCAGCACAATGGCTAAGACGTTGTGAACTTGAAGTGATTTTGTATTTCATTATAATATTCCTGTGGTAGGGCTGTAGAACTTATTCATCTCTCCCATTAATTTAGATATTCACTAAAACTCCAGTTAGATTGTCTACACTAAATTCTATCAAATTTGCTTTGATGATAGTTTTGAAAATCAGATTTAGGCAGATTAATATGTAAAGGAAAATGAAAAGATTGGTGGAATGAAGTGTAGTATTTCATGTTTATAAAAGGTAATATTAAATTCTGGAACTTTGCAATTATTCTTAAAAATGTGATCAAACCATTTCACAACTTTTTTTCATCAATCATCTTAAAAATAATTGAAAAAAATTTATAGAACATGGAACTAAAGCAAAAGCTATCTCGTTGAATTACTGTCACTTTTCGAATAATTTCATTTCTTCTTTCTAAAAATTTTATTGCAGTTGAACGTTTTTACATATAAATTCGAAAAAAATTCATGTGAAGAGTGTACTTTTATCCAAATATTTGTCTTGATTAGTCATACACTGTTTTATGAGGTATGAAGTTAACTTATTCTATGGAGAAATGCAAGAAAAATGAAAAATGAAGTAAAAAGGCGAAAAAAAATTAAGAAGCTTATTTTATTAGTTTTATATCAATCTTCCAAAATTTCCACTCGAATCAGCTGTTACAATATTTCTTGTGTCATCGGTTTCTGTCTCTATCTTGATTGTAATAAACAAAGTTGTTAAATGCGACAAATCAATACGTCAAATACTAATTATTTGCTCTTTACAAACGAAAAATTTTTTAATCGTTGAAAAGTTAACTTTCGAATTCTGAAAAAAAAATTCCAGTTCTAAGCACATAATGAAAAGAAACGTTTAATCTTAATTTTGCTTCATCCATGTTGCAAAGAGAATAATTTTTGACGATCATTTGGCAGGGCACATAAATTGGTAAAGAAAATAAATTTTAAAAAGTTTAATAAAAAAAAAAGAAAAAAACAAATTTTTTGGTATTCCTATTATTGATTCGAATTTGAAATTTTTTAAATTATTATAAAATAATAAAGAATTAAATAGAAATATCCGTAATTTATATGACAGAATAATATTGATAGAATGATTTGAAATTTTCATATCATTTTTAAAATAATTTTGCTATAGATGTATATAAATGTTAAATAGGCATGTTTAAATTTCTTTCTTAACACCTTCTTCATTTTCTCCAATCTATTTATTTATGATCATATCAAGAAGCTTCATTTGCGCTTGATAAAAATTTTAATCTGGAAATTTCTTCCTCTCCCATCATTTTAGCAACTGTCAAAGGTTGATTTTATTACATGATTTAGGAACTTCTGAATCATTTTTGAAATTTTCAGATCCTTGTCTCACTTCAGTTGCATTGGCTCCTCGAATTTCAAAATAAAATATGTATTTTAGCTACCATTTAACTATTGTTATTTAAAATATTTTTCCATATTTTTGATAACTAAATACAGTTTTTGTCGAAAATTCACACTCCTTGAATAGAAAAAATATGATATTGCATGCAAATATCTTCTTGTTCAGTAATTTCATCTTTCAAAGCTTATCAATTCTGAATACTTCTTTCGAAATGAGAGAATTGGAAGCACAAAAAAGTTGAATTTATTCAAAAACTTCTGGGAAATTTTTTCTACATTTTATTTGAAGAGTATGCACATGAGCCTCTGATTTTAAATTTCAATTTTTAATCGAAATCATTTAGAACAATGGTTTTTATTACATATTTAGTTTTCAGCTTTTGAATTTTTTGTAACATTTTAACATGTTTTCAAGCAGTAAAGCATCTTCTTCATTTTTTTTTACATCGATTAAATCATATCATAACTACTGCAGAGATCAAAATTCATTAACACATTATGAATTCGAGTATAAAATTTTAATGAAACTTGATAGTGATAAAAAAATTATTTTTTTAAGAAGAGAACAATTAAAATTCTTTCGTCTGCTTTCACATATCTTCACTTATTTGATGCTATTCATAATCTTCCAATACTCTTTTGAAAGCATAAAATATTTCCAAAACATTCAAATCACCGAAGATTCTTTCGAAAGCACATGAAAAACAGAATATTCGATGTGCAAATAAAGAAAGTCTAGCAGATTCAATTTCTACTTAGCTACTTCATTACTTAAATGCACTTTTTAAATTCTTCATAATCATCGATGAATAAATAGAAATGTCTATGAATTTTCAGACATTCCTGTTAGATTTTAACAATTATGTTATCTTGAAATATTGTTTTTTTGAATCCAATACATTATCTATCTATTTCATCAAGAAGAACTGTGCTTACAATTTTCTGATTCTGTTTTAAATTTATCATTATTATTTAATAAACTCAATTTTTCTGTTTTTCATTATATTACGTTTTGCATTTCTTTTTTGATGCGAAGTGATTTTAAAGTGCATGACGTATGATATTTCCAGAATATAAAGTCAAATATTAATGTTAAGCGAATAATTTTGTATATCTTTGAATTGTGTATTCTGAAGACTCAACATTTCCAACTATGAGAGATATTTTAGTACATAAAGTTTTTAATATTTTATTAAAATTTTGAAAAACCACCTTCAATTGATATCAGTTGGAAACAAACGATAAACAGTACTGAAGTGTGATGGAGTTGCGAAATGATTCCAGATCGATGAATTTTTTAAAGATCCCAGATCGATGAATTTAAAGCCAGCTGCAGTAACTTTGATCGTAGCGCATTTGGTCTTAGTCGTGAAGTCGCAGTAACGTTGTTGGCACGGAGATCATTGCTTATTACCTGTATGCTTTATCTGAAAAAAATAGTGGGAATCAAAAATTATAATGCTGCACTCGGAACTGAGGAAAAGTCTTGTCGCATATGAATGATATCTTTAAGAATCATTGATAACTAGCTTGAATTCTACCAAGAAGTGTTTTTAGAATATTAAATTTGTCCTTGTATTACATGTCAACGAATGATGGATGAAATGAAACAATACATGACAAATTATTAACTTTATCATAACATTTCGAGACTGTATCTTAAGCATTGGTTTTATACGTCTTGCAAACGCAAATGTTTTATTGTTGTTTTAGATTGCGTGAATTATTCAAACTTTTATTTCTATGAATGCATATAGAATGTTGAAAAACATTTGTTATAAATTTATAGATATGATTCAATCATGACAAACAAGTTTTATTTACGATATATTTGCTAAGCACTTCAAGTTCTGATTCAGTTTTATTATGACTGAATTTAAGCATGAAATTTACCAGAAATTAGTGGGAACACAATATTCCGATCCTAACTGACTGAGACATCATTTGCAATATCATTTCAAAATTTAAGAATGATTCTTTTTCGTTTTTTGACATTCTTTCATTATTTTATAATTGGAAATACCGTGTAATAATCTATAATTAACCTTTCCATTTGAAAGAAGTTGCTTAGTTTCTTTATTATAGGAAGTCTAACTTATATAAATTTCTTAAACGATCTCATTTTTAGTAGCTGTTGTTGCAATTCAGGAATCCAAATTGTTACTATTTATCAATTCTTTTTGTCATCTTTATTTTATTTTGGTGACAATTATAATCATGTAATTTCTCCGCAGTACATACTATTTATTGATTAGAAAGTATTAAATAATGGCATTCAACTTTTTGTAACATTTCAATACTAATTCTTTTGTGTCCGATTAAATGGTTTCATTTTAAATCACCTGGTCTTATTAATGTAACCTTCTTTTGTTTAGGAATTAAAGATACGCATTTATAAATTTCTGGTGGCCCTTGAAGTGGATAGTAAGCTACATGATAGAGCTTGTTGCCTTTTATAGAGCTTTCAGGTTTTACTATTAACTTAGCCAAGCGCATGCATAAGTTCTATGAAATTATTTATGGTTGAGTCGACTTGCTGTATTTTACTTTCTAAAAAAAATTTTTTGAGAAAAAATCGATGAAACATTTTGTGGTGAAAATTGTATATTCTATGCAGTAAATTCATAGAATAGTTATCTTTTCTATGATTAAACTGTGTTTAACCAACCTAGAAAAGATTTATTGGTCCTAATTGTCGATTCTAATTATCTAATTATCAATGTCTTCCTTTGGCTTTATAGTTCAATCAGATTTTCAGAGCTCGACGCTATTCAGTATCTGCATAAAAATCCATTTTATACACCACTTGTTTCATCTGTATAGCTTGGATTAATCAACTCAGATTTTGGTATTTTGTTGCTTCACATTAGGTCATGTGTTGCTTCTAATGTTGGGAAATATTTGAAGGTTTGGAAGATGCTCATAATAATAAAAGAATCAAAAGTGGTATTCTGATGTTTAAAATTTTTTTGAAGTTTGATAAAGTCTTCGTAAACAGAAAGAATGTATTTTTTGCTGATCTGAAGAGAGAATTATGAGCCAGAGCGTTTTGCTTTATTATTATAGCCGTTTTTGAGAATCTTTTATCTTTCTTCATATTTTTTTCTTGAATACCACAATGCAGTTTACAAAATTTGCAAATTTTTGCATTGTATAGATCTTAAACTTTTTAATTTATCAATTCATTTCTTTTCTGAGCGTAAAAAATTATTTGCCAATAAAATCATCAGAGCAAAGCAATAGAACAAATAGATTTCATAAAACTCTCTATTGTCAATAAATTATCGATCAGTTATTAGAAACTCTATATTTATTCCTTTAATCAAAATCACTCGTTAAAATCTTTTTTTTTTTCTCCAATTATTTTTTATTTATTTATCATTTCACTTAGCTTCTTGTTTTTTTAGGTCTGAGAATGAAATTTTTACTCATTTTAAAAATAGACTAATAATGCAATGTTTTTTGTCATCGGATCCTTCTGTTTACTTTTAAGAATTTACTGAATAAAAATTGCCATCGCTTTGTTCGGCTATGTTTGCAGCTGATTGAACGAGAGGAATTTCATGAAAAAGCAAAAAGATTAAAGAAATGAAAAAAGACGGTAGAAAAATTACTTTTGGTTAGGACAATATTGATTAAGACATTTCATTCTTTTTGATCCTTCAATTCATTTGATTTTACTAAAAAATTATTCTTCCTCTCACAACTTTCAACTTCCTTGGAGTTCTATTTTACCTAACACTTTTTCATATTAAACTGAAAAATTTTTATTAGAAAGCAACTTGTCTTTTTTATTGGTAAGATATTTCAGATTATTAATGTTGAGATGTCATTTCCTTGTAATATAACTAAAGAAAATGTTGGGATGTCATTACCTTGTAATATAACTAAAGAAAAAGGCATTCATACTTTTCGAAAATTTTTCAATTTTAAAGATTTTTGCTAAATAAAGCCAAACACATTTCTTCCTGGTTTCTTTAAAAAAACTTAATGTTAAAATGCTAAATTCATAGATTATGATAGCTGATCGAAACTAGACGATTCATTCAGATGGATTCTTCTACGGGCAGTTCCTTCTCGGGAACATAATGCTATAAATTCTGTCATATTAAATCTCTTGATCTCTTGATTGTTTTGTGATATGATTTCAAGATGAGTCTAAATAAACTTTGCAGATGCAAATATTCGTTATTTTTTCGTCCACGTTTTCATTCGATTTTTTTTTGCATCGTTGTTCCTTTGCATCATTTCGCTGTCGCTCAATTCTTTTACATTGAAACTTCGCTATGAAATAACCTGACGAGAAAATATTTACAAATAATGCCATAGATTTTGCAATGATACTAGATGAAATAATATGAAAAGTTGCTGGCAAAGTTAAAAATTCTTCTATCAACAATGCTGACTCGCATAAACTGATAACAGAACAATTTATAAATACGTGCAAAGAAATGATTAATGTAGAAATGATAATATTCGATAGTATCGGTAATGCGAAAGTTTTTAACAACGACTATTTTGGAAAAGCTCTGAAGAAGCATATATTAACAAAAGGATCGGGACACGCCCAAGTGCAAAGAAGTTTGTTGGCTTACGCTTGAGAACCAAGCATTAAGGCTGTTTGAGAATTAGTGCTACTGCCGTTTTTATTGTAGAGATAGGAAAATCCTTCGATTTTCTTCGGTAACAGAATCGATCAGTTCGATCAGTTCTACACTTCAAAATTCAATATCCTAATCAAATTTTCATCGTATTTTTAAGAAACACCAATTATTTATTGCTTTTTTTTTTTTATTATTATTCATTTATTAATTACTATTAGTGATCGGTATTATAAGCGTTATGCTGTTGATTTACCTGAACTTTGATTCTAATTTACTCAGAGATATGGATCACATTATCTGAGAAGTCGATATTCGGTTTTATTGATTAAGTGAAAATTTGAATCGGTCCTGAATCTTCTATTTTTCATCCATAATGTAAATCTGATTTCTTTCTTCTTCATTACCGATGCAATGATCAATTCTGGCATTGTACAAAAGACTGAATAATGGCAACATTTTGAAGTGGGATGAATGGCTCATATCGATGTCTCTACCATGCCAAAACAAGACAAAATATTCAAATTTCACAGCACGGAAAGCAATCACATCTGCTGACCAAATGTTAATATTATACTGTCATTAGTGGCTTATCATTATCAGTACTATTGATTATCAGTGTGTTGCACACAGTATTCTGTTAATGAAGATAATCAGAACAGGAAAATTCTGAGTCGTATTTTCTTCTCTCTATTTTTTTATCTTTATATGGACACACGAGGTAGTGCTAACCCAGAAATGCTCGTAGTGATGTTTCCATCGAGTTCTAGAGAATGTTTCAAGTGTAAGTTTCATAGTAATTCTTGAAAGTGAATTCCTAAGCCTGTCATTTATAAAAAGAGATTCTGGAAGCACAATGTCATAAATTGGTTGCTACGTTCTATTTAATTGCTACCCAGCGGCTGTCTAGCAAACCGTCTTCGTTAAACAGGATATTGCTGAATTGAGGTCAGAAATATTAAATGCTTCTGAGATTGGCAATATAAGAATTTGTGTAATAGGCAAAAGGAGGAGGAAGCTGAACTTTTTTGTCAGTTTTGGCTTTTGAGAAAATCTCTCTAAAAATGATATTCATTTTGGAGTCACTCGGATTTCTATTACTATTCCAGCGTTAATGGAGTTCGATGTAAACTGCTAACTGGAAAAACTTCCGAAAGTTATGATAATATCAAGTATTGCATTAGGAATCAATAATTTACCCAGGCATTGTTCCCACTTCCTCTAATGTGTGTTCCTTTCTTCTTGATGGAATACGGTAGGAATCTTTTCCACACAATCCATTATCATCTACAACAGACATTAAGTCTATTTTATAATTCTCATCATAGCTTCGTTAAATAGGATAAAAGAACTACTGGAAAGAGCTGATCAGTCTGTCGAAAAAAAGAAATACCTCTCCATTGTTTCTTCTTGTCGGGAAAACTAAAGCAAAAGAAAGGAGATTAGTTATCTACTTATTCCTTACTTTTTCGAAGTATTTTAGACAAACCTTCATATTCAAGGCCAGTAGTTTGACAGTGTTTAAGGTTTCATTAAATGTTTTACCAGTTGGAGTTTTTGTCTTGAGTCACGGAAGCTTACGTACATCTGAAATGGCTAATTCTACCTTCATCTTTTTTCTTTCTCAGCAAATTTTAATAATAGTTTTGATTCCACTTTTATTTTCATTTATGTCTCAATATTTGACGCTTAAGTTAGAAATCTAGTAAATTGCTTTTATAGATAAATATGACCGTTAGCTTTTAAAATGATATCCTTCAAATTTAGCAGTAATTTTGCCGACGGATTCATTTCAAATTTTTTTATAAGGTTTTGAGAAGTGAAGGTTTTTAAATTCTTCTAAAAACTTCCAGTTGTTTTTTGGATTGAATCTTTTTAATAATAAAAAACGATTCTGTCGTTTAGTTGGAAGCATAATAATGGCTGCAGTGGTAATGCACATTTCTTCCGTTTTTTATCAAAATATTCATTCTCAGACATCATTTCCTCTGCTCATCAGAATCGTCAGTAACGTCATTCATCATTCATTATTACAAACGTCTATTTCAATCTTTTCGCTTATTTTTCTGGCCTTAACGGAAATATTTCATCAGATATGTAAATGCAATACACTTCTTCTCCTGTTTTGAGAAAATTAGTTTTTATTATCAAAACTTTCAATCATTTAGTTGAAAAATGGTATAATTAAATAATACATCTCATTTTATTAAATTCCAAAAGATTTGAAATTCCAGTTGCTTTAGAAGAAATCAAGACGGGACCCCAAATTATATATATATATTGTCTGGAGAAGAAGAAGTATCTTCGTGATTGCAATCATTATTGCTCACAAATTAAGATTTGATGAGCTTAAGATGTGAATGGCATTAAAATTTGACCATCGCTATAGAAATAATTTTGATAAGCCTGTGAATTTTTTCCTTCTATCACTTTTTAAACGTCTTAAGTGTTTATTGAAACGTGTTTGGCTAGGAAAAATTTCCAATTAATTTTACTACAAAATTTCTGTCAACTTTATTCGGATCTTCACAGAAATTACATTTATAATATACAAGCACTATATTTTGAAACCTAAAACTAAAAAATTTCCATGAGAGAAACTGAGATTGCAGTGGCAACTGTTTTTATTGAAATTATTGCATTCTAAAATATTTGCTGGAAAATTAGTAATCGTGATGTTACTCGTGGAGTTTTTAATAGTTTCACTTATTAGTTTTAGCAGTACTTCTGAATAAGCACACTTGAATGGAATATCGTCATTTGCTATCTGTTTTCTGAGAAGGAATTCTGAGATAAAATTATTCCTGGTGAGAAAATCCAGAGATAAATTATCTTTTATTGATAGCAAGATTCTGTTATTTTCAAACGAATTTTAAATTTAGAAACTTTATGTCTGCACATTATTACCTCTATCCAATTTAATTGCATATATTTTGAAGATAAGTCGAATAACTTGCACGATGTCTACTACGACTATGAATAATTTTCTAGATGTTGACTATGAATAATTTTCTAGATTTTCTAGATGTTTCTTCATTTCGTATATTGATCTAACTAGTCTAGATCCATCAATCATAAGTATAACTAAAGCATTCAGTAGAAAAAAAAAGCATTTAAAAAATGAGGACAAATATAAATATATGTAAATATCTTACCAAATGTGCTATTACGTCCAATCAATTATTTCGAGTTTTTGAAAGAATTTCCCATTCTGTGCAGTTAATAATCGTCCTTTAGTTTTATTATTATTATTATAGTATAATCTAAATTATTCAAATAATAAAGCATAAGTAAATTTGACTGTAATGTCTTCCCATTCAGATCACTATGAAATTCTTAGTGATCTGTCTTCTGACTAAATTTCAGAAAAAAAAAATGATGGATTAATAAGCGCAATAAAGAGTATATCTATAAAATTGAAATATCAAAGATGATTACGACATGGATTTTTAATTAAATTTACACTTGAAAGCTAGCTTCGATAAAATTATGAAAAAAAGAATCAATACGTTCTGCTGAAAGAGAGGAAAAAGTTTTCGAGTTCCCAGCTCGGAAGTTTTTTTCGGTAAATATTTGTTTTCTTGACTGCGTAGGAAATATATGAGCTTTATTAAAGTTTGAAAAATGTTTAAATCTTTCCCATCTTCTGTTCTCTCTATCATTCAAATATCTCTATCTTTCTTTCTCTTTTCAGAGCAAAGGAAAGAAAAGATGAAAATCTGACAGCATGTTGACGTCTAATTAAATGAAATACATTCAAAACTGTGTTTTTTGGAGATAAAGATATGTTTCTCTTGCGAAATATTTACCCAAGTGAAAAATTAGATTCTTCATTGGTGGATCTTCCTTGAATGAAGTGATCGGAAGAACTTGTGATACAAACAAAACACGTGTAACTTCAAGCCCGTAGATTGGTTAGGTCAAGTCTCAACCTTCCCCTCTTTCTGTTGACATGAATGCCTCAGTTTGCATTTGAGACAAATCAGTGTTGTCTTTCTCATTGAGATGACATTAGCTTTTCAGGATAAGCAAACAGCCGGTCACATCACAATCCTTTTTACATAAAAAGAATGAGAAAAAAGCAGGTCGACAAAGAAAATGAATTAGTGCAAAGCCTTATGTCTGGAGATTTTTATTGCTGACACATTGCTCCAAATTATAATTTTTCGAATAAAAAAACATTTTAAAAAGTCCTATAAAAACCTTATAGAAAGTACCATGAGAATGGCGATTTACATGTTTATCGATGTTAGCCAATTTCTTCTCTGTATATAATCAGCAGGATATTTACCTGACATTTACAGGATGAAAATAAAATTATTTTATGCAAAACTGTCAAAAAATCCAAGAAATAATCTGCCCAAACCTGAAAAAGACGGATTTATTACTTCAAATGTTGTACTTACTAGTGCTCTTTCTCCTAAGTTGAGAGCCATTACTGAATTAATTCTGGATGTTTCGTCAATGGTAAGGACATTTCAAAATTTATATTTCAAAACGTTCCTAAAAGTCCTGAACATCATGGGACGAGTTGCAAAATTTCAATATTTTCCATTATTCTTTTCTATATTTATTAGTTTTAAGCCTGAAAGAACAATTTAAATTGCGTTGTTGGAAATCAAGTTAACGCACTATCTTAATTTAGGTAAATGACGTGCCAAAATGAAATAAATGACACAATTAACATTTAAATGAATTCTATAATGTGCTGTTTTATTGAACTATCTGTGTAATCCCAAAATTTGAATGAATTTTGGAAATGTTCAACTGCAATTTATTTATTGAAGTTTTTCATCAAATAAATTACAATTGAACATTTTCAAAACACTTAAAGAACCAAATGCAATTCTGTTTAAGGACCCATTAAATGATGACAAAAATTGTTAATTGTGTTTTCATAAATTCATTTATTTTCTTAAAAAATAAATAATAAAGTAAAAATAATTTTATGTAATTTGGTTTTACAGCGAATTAAGAACTTTCGATTTGCTTTCCAATTAACGAATTATAGTAATTTCACAGTATTTCCGAAAGTTTTTGGAAACATTTTACAAATCAAAATATTTGAATTAAGTTAAACGAACTAAGATTATATTGATTAAGTCAGCACAAAGCGGTTGAAACGCCATTCAAACAATCTTCTTTCATATTTCATTTCAACATTTCTTCTCAAAATGATTTTCATGGTATTTCACACAATTGATTATTGATCAAATTGTTCACTTTGTATTTAATATGCAATTTATTGCAGTCCATATGTTTTACTGATAATAATCGGTCTAAAGCCTTACTATCATAATGAATGAAAGTTAGGAAAATTAGCAACATGATTTCTTTTCGAGGAATTTCAAGAAATTGTTTACTTCGATTATAGTTTACGAGCAAAAGTGAACATGATGGAAATAAGGCGAATCATAAAAATTTCACAGTAATGTTAGTTTCAGGATCAATTACGTCTAATTCATTTTGAGCTTAACAACACCATTGCGGTCTTCATTATCGAATATTTCGTTTCCAGAAAATTATACATTTGCTGAGAAATATTGACCGTTTAAGATTTGAGTTGTCTTTATAAAATATAAGCATTATCTAATTTTTCTGAAGCTTTTCATCTTCAAAGGAAAATCTTTCGTTTAAGTAATAATGTCACGAAAAAATTAGCTCCTTTGACTTCTTGAAGTTGTTGGCTTAGTTCTTATCCAAAAAGCATGTAGGAAGCCTCCGTCTTGTGTTTTGCATTTTAGGCAGCTTTTAATTATTTCAAAATTTGCTAATAATTTCAGATTAGTCATCGTTTTTTATGACTGCTGTATTCATTAATTAAACAGTAACACTAAGAAGCTCAATCCTCAAGAAAGAAAATTTGCATTTCGTATAAAACTGTGTATCATTACGTTTTTTAAGTGGCTATGTGAATGTTTCATAATTAATTTTATGTATTGTTTGAACAATTTGTGTGTTGAATCTTATCCTTCCTCAATACTAAATATAGACTCCTTCATAGATTATAAATCAATTTTTGAAAATGATAGATTGCTAGTGTTTCAGTAATAATGTCACGAAAAAATTAGATGATGGACTTTCAAAACTTGCTGTCATAATATTTGAAAAAACTGTTGCATATTCTAGCGATGTTGTCACATTATATTTGTCCATTTGTCAAATTTAGTGGAACTTCATGTCTAATTAAACTTTTAGATCTTCACAAATTACATTTTCAGAAAATCCATCCTTTTGAAGTTGTCCGATTAGAAGATATATGGGCGTAGAAGAAAAGCTTATTCTGCAGAATATTTATTTCGTGCTAAGAATTTTATCCTAATTATTTTCGACAAATTTTCGATTCTCCCAAAGTTTGCTGCAGTATTTAATGTTAATAAGCTTAAATGACTTAAATATAGGAATACCTTTTGTCTTTAGATAACCTGCAACATCCAACAAATGTGCTTTTACAAGTCAGTAAGAAGGTATGATTTTAAAAATTTACTGTTTCCAAATGCTTTTCAGAGACAAAATTTTATAAATTTGTGCACGCAAACTTGCAACCAGCAGCTTCTATCATTGCAGTTTTGTCTAGTTGTCTTCTTTCTTCTTTCTGGCTTAAAATCTTATATTAATTGCTGAACAGTAATTACAGAGCTTAATAATTAATTTAGACAATATCTACATTATCAGTCGGTTTGAATAAAAAATTTCATATAATTGACAGAAGAAATCTAAAAATGATCATATTATATTTCAGAGAAAAGCCCTTCCGGGTCCAAAGGTTGCTTGCATTTTTGTTTGCATATTAATCCTGATGGATTAAGCTGTCGTCTTCCGTTTGAAAATCAGTAAAGAAGAGACTTTTAGTGCTTATTCCAGGGAAAGGCTTGGATCAGATGTTAGTTCATTCAACTCATCTCATGGGAGTAGTTATTCCACAGACTGCAAAAAATCGAGCAACTTTCCACCCCAACTTTGTATCTATTATGTATTTTTGTTTTGTATTCTTCATCATAGTGGAGCATATTATTCGCAGAAATACCAGAATTTTTCCAATTCCTTAGATTCCAAAAAATAACCTGAGGAACTATGAAAAAAAAAAAGCATTTCAGACACCGCTGTTCTGTTTCTTGAGTTAGAAGTTAAGAAGCATCACTGTAATAAAGTATTGATACTGCTGAGCAATGATTAAATTTAATTTCTTCATCTTAGAATGAGGAAATCAAATTTTGATTTCTACGTTTCATGAGTTTTTCCTGTTCCCAACAAGCTTGAACTTCTTCGGAAAAGAAGTGTGGCAACTTTCTTCATCTATCTATAGAGAGCATTAAGTCAAAGTCAAAACAACACATTTTTAAAGTTGCATGTTTGGATTTGATGTTACAGCATTCATCTCTCTGTGACTTAGAAGTCTTTTTTTTTTAAATTTTTTTTTTCTTTTTTTTGCAAAGATTTTGTTCTGATGTGAAAACTGAAAGGAAAAAGAATATAAGAAAGGAAGAATGTTTAATGCAAACAGGAAGAGAATTTTATTTGAAACAAGATATACCATAGAATTGATAAAGTTCAATAAAAATTTGAATGTCAATTAAAATACAAGTAAATAGAATTTTTTTTGCCGCACATTTTTATTTTTTTTATGTATAAAATCTCATAATTTACGTAAATGAATCTAATTGAAGAATTCACTACCTGTAATGACTGACATCTTGAAGTATACGTACTGTTTAGAATGGATAATGTTCATTAGATTTATTATTCATGCAGAAAACAAAAATAGTTGAGATAGTGAAAAATTATGCCATAAATGAACAAAAAAATATGAAAGCTTCAGAGATTGAAAAATTTTGAAGTATTTTAATGAAGGGACAGAATGATGATTTGACAGAATTGTACAGAGCATTGAATTCATTCAATTACGAGAGAAACTTTTGCACTGACCCATTGCGAGATAAATATAAACAGAATGAACTTTTTATCTTGATATGCTGAAAGATAAAAAGTATCGATTTTTTTGATCAATAGACATCACATGCGTTTTGCAAGAATGTTTGTTCAAAATTTCTTACAATAAGGCAAGATGATCCTATTCTTAGGGGTTTATTAATTTCAGACAAAAGATAGTATAATCTTAAATCTCAAGCGAAGCATTTTTAAAAGCTAATATGGAAGATTTTGATGCACTACTACTACTTTATTTTTTTAATGCAAATAGTGCATTTCGGGAACGATTAAAAATGGGAGATCAATATGGCGAACTTTAAATTATAGACTTTTATGATTTCTAATATTTGATAATGAAAACTGAATAAGGCTATTCTTTACCATTACCTGTTCATGCAAGAACATTTTTTCAGAAAATTGAATTCATTTGTATTAGAATGAGAAACCATGGCAATTTATTCGCTTTTCATATTTCTCTTCTTATCACTCTTTTTTTATTGTTTTTTTACATCCTTATCTTATACTTATGAAAATAATGAAAATAGTTAATGATATCCACCGATTTTTACGACTAAAAGATACTGCAAATAGTAGTAAAAAGTAACATAAATTTTTTCATTTACGCATAATCTCAAAAATTTTGAATTTAAATTTATTGATCAACTCTGAGTTATTCCTTCAATTGAAACTACCATAGGATGAACTTTGCTTACAGTTGCTAAGTACTAATTACTTGCGAATCCTGCGAAAACGGGAGAAGTTAATCAGAGAATAAAAGGACAAATCAAAGATTCTGCTGAAACAAAAAGTCTTTCACTATATTTCTACGTAAAATTCAAAACTGATAATAGTTCTGGATTGAAATAAAAATACAATCAAATATGGAATTCCAATAAGATTAAGTCTGTTAGCAAAACCTTTGAGGAGTAACTTCATAATATTTTATGGGAATAATAAAAAAGCAGTAATTTGAATTACAACAAAAATTGAATTTTTGATTTCTAATGATAACTATCTTTCTCAAAAAGTGAAGATATGCATAATTCATGAAGACTTCATTCAGATTTTTGAACTTTAAACTAAAAAACAAATAAAAAGAATTCTTATTTACAGCACCGAGCATTTGAATTACTACACAGGACAACAAGAAGCAGAAGGCGGAATTTTTGAGCAGATTGGTGGAGAGAGACCAACTAAATTTGCAATCAAAACACAAAGGAGTCAGATACGACAGGTTAAATTTTTTTTTTTTTTCATTAATTTTCTTAGCATTGTGACAATTATTATCTCCCAGATCAAGCATCTCAGAGATTCAGAATTACACTTTTTTTGTTTGCGATGATCTGCTAATTCGGTGTAATGCAATTGCCTACGTTAGTATTACCATTCGATGAACACTTCTTTAAGCGAAGGTTATGGTGTGAACTTCCTAACCCTTCCCATGTTAAGCTGTAAATATAAATTTAATCAATGCTTTAGTATTACAGAATTTGCGTATAGTGCTGCCACATATCGGCCTTATACTTCTTTCAGCAGCCTACACAATTCTCGGTGCTGCAATCTTTTATCACGTTCGTTTATTCATTTTCCTCCGATAAATTATTATTGCTGTTGTTATGCAATACAGTTAATAAAATACTTTTCAATCCTCACTGGGAATTATCAATCCAAATTTTTTTTTGAAATTGCTATGGCTTTATTAAAATTTTCGTCAGTTTGAAATGCCATATGAAGTGTATGTTCGTAATGAAACTGCCCATCGAATTGAAGCCTTAAAACAAAAAATTATCGACAATTTATGGATGTTAGTGCATATGAGAAACAGTACCGAAGAGGTAACATTTGAAGCCTGGTCTCAAACAGCACATCTTGGGTTCGTTTTTTTTTTTTTTAATATTAAAAAGCTAAAATTCTGTTTGAGAATTCAAGATTAATTGCTTATTTTTAAAAATTGGTTTTTTAAAAAGCTATTTAAAAACACTAAACACAAATAAGATGCGAAATACTGCATTTTAAAGAAATTTATGATTATCACAAAGAAATTTTGTGGTAACAATTTAGAAAACAGCAATTTCGAAATTCTGAAAGTCCACAAAGTTCTAAGTCTACAAACTTTGAGGTTCATAGATTTGCCTTCTTTTACTAGTAATTTGGAAAATATCTTTTGGGAAGGTAAAACTAGAAAAATTTCATACTTTACAAAAATCCCCGAATTAGTAAAGAATCCAAAATAAAGTCAAATTGGATAAATGTTTGACTAAATTGATAATTTAAAAAAAAAAAAATTGAACAAAAAATGTAGAATTAAGATTTTCTTGCAGTTAGTCATTTACCTTGCATATTGTATTATTGGTTGGTCGTAGAAATTGGATTTTACATCATTGGATTTTTACATTAAACTTAATTTTGAAATTCAAGATTCAAATGAGGAGTTGCAGTATCAATGATGTAATTCGTGATGTGTTTATTGATTATACGAAGAATTACATGACACCTGATGATATAATCAAAGGAGCTGGACCGGTGAAATGGTCGTTCGGTTCTAGTGTATTCTTTTCATGGACTGCTATTACAACCATAGGTAAAAATCTTCTCATGAAGAAAGCCTCAAACTGTTTCAAGCAATTTTTGCTTGCACTCCGTAGAATCTCATAAAACCATGAAAATAAATGTATGGCAGTCACATTTGAATATTTTTCTGCAATCAATATCAAAATGTAAAATCAAGCTACAGATTAATACTTCAAAAAAAGAAATCAAAAATTTATTATTACATAAGAGATTATAATTTACTGGTCAGGATTTGAAACTTCGAAGGTTGATTGGGTGCAATTTTTTTTTTTGGATAGATTAACACAATTTTTTCTGGTTGGCCTTTTGCTGAATTTTTATTTCTCAAGAAAACTTTACCTACGAAATTCTATTGGATTGGTGTGGATCATAATATGACTGTAAGTAACACTGATAACTTGATAGTCCTTCCAATTTAATAGTAGTTTCAATATAAGAATACATTTGAGAGTTGAGTTTTGCTACCGCCATTGTTTCTAGTAAAAATTCCTTAAAATTTGATATTTGTTATTATCTTCCACTTTTAACTTTGAAATAAAGTGTGTGATGTGTTTTAATAAGCTTGAACTTGAATTTGAATTCAGGTTACGGACACATAACACCGAGAACCAATGAAGGCCGTATAGCATGTCTTATGTATGCATTGTTAGGTATTCCATTAATGCTTGTCACTATTGCTGATATGGGACGATTTCTCTCAAGTACTGCTAAGTTTTTATTCTATCGTTTTCCTTCTATCTTGAATTCTATTTTAAATATCATGCTTAATCACTAAATTTGTAATTTTGGACACTGGAGTTTGCAAACGAGCATTTGGATTTAAATGTTCGATAAATTTAGAAATTTTTCGAAATGGAAATCTTTTCTGAGCAAGAAAATTTTGTAATTTTAATTCCTCTTCTTTGCTCTACCCTAATGAAATTTCAAATCACATTGTTGATTAATTTTTTGTGAGAGCATTAGAACTGAAATTTAAGTCAAATCAATCTATTATATAGCGGATGAGTGGATGGAGAGAAAGAGCTATTTGTAAGTAAAGTTGCAAAGATAATTTAAGCACGAAGTACTTGTGATCAAATTTGCAGCTGTTATAATTTGGATTCACTGCATGGTGCGACTGTTACGTTTGGAATTATTCAAAAAATGCACACAATTTTACACATACTGTTGCAGATGTCTTCCCTTTATCAGGTAAAATCATTTTTATTGGACTCTGTCCTTCACTAAGATATACTTTTCGAATATTTGGAAATAAAAATTTCAATTACAATCAGTTGAAACTGTAATTGTAAACTAGGACACCAATTACACATTCATTTCGAAAAAAAGTTGGGTTTAATCGTTGTAATTAATTTACTTAATATGTCTTTAAATGTGGCAATATTCCTTTTTGATTTTTCTTTCTTGTTTTTTGCTTTTTTGCTTTTTTTTTTTTTTTTTTTTTTTTTTTTTTTTTCAGAAAAAAAAAAACACAGCCAAAGACAATTTCTGCCAACGATATTGCTTATGCTAAGAGAAGAAGACGGCGACAGAATTATATCGATACTAGCTCTGAAGCAGGTACATTTGAAGGTATGCTATCTCAATTATTGCTTGAACTGCTTTTTTCTTATAAATTCTGCTTAGACTTTCATGAAAATTAATTTTCCTGGCTAGCTGCTACAGACAATAATTATTCAAGAGATAATACCTTTGATGGAAAGTTTATCGATCGAATTGGTAACGACAATTGGTAAGAATATCGCTCGACATTTAGAATATAAAGTTTTTTTATTGATTGTTGATGGCCGAGATACTTGTTGGTAGGATAGAAGGGATATTTGCTGGGAGATTGGTTGATGATGAATACATGTTGGATGAGAAATGAAGGAGTACAACTCGCCGCGTTATTGTAGTGGGCGTTCCTTTACATACTCCCATCATTGTACATGACCCAGGCTATAGGACCGGAAGCATCTGCATGTGAAATAGTTCCCGGCATTTACCATTGAAGACAAAGCTTGATAATCGCAAAGATGAGAATTACATTAAGTATGGTCATACTCATTACATCTTGAATGATGGATCATGTGGGAAATATTTTAGCAACTAATGCTTTGATTGTTTGAATATACTTATGCTAAGATTGTTTCGATCTTCTCTGACACAAACCAGAACATTTTTATAATTCCAAGTCCTTAAAGAGTTCTTTCTTTGGTTGAAATAGAAAAGAGAATTTGAGCATGAAATGAACTAACATCTATTAAACCAACTATGTGAATTGTTGTGGTTCGGTTGCATGGAGATGAACTGATGACAAGTTTGAATTGGATTGCTTTTATTGAGGAAAGCATTAAATGATGTAAAATTAATGGAATAAGAATCTTAGCTATCAGCTTACTTGTGTAGATTTGTGGGATTAATTACGATTAAATTGTTCATCTATTTAAATAAAAATGTGAATGCTATCTGTTACTTCGCAATGGACTCCTCAAGTTCTTCACTGATTTTTTTTAAATTTTGACATTACTTTGCATTCAAATAGGTGCGTGCTCTTATACAGATGTACTTACTTTTTTCACGTGTTACATGCGTGACAACTAAAAGCACGTGAGAGGGCGGAGCTTACTGACTATCCTTACAACCAACCTTTCAACCAACCAACAGTTTTTCAACCAACCAACAGTTGGTTGAAAAAATATTTCCCGACATTCAAACCAATTATAAGAATCATGATTGGATGAGTGAACGAACTATTCTTGCGGCCAAGAATAAAGGTGTTCGAC
>KZ270037.1:113896-127193 GCA_002249935.1 Onchocerca flexuosa
ATATATATATATATATATATATGCAATAATGTAACTGATGATGAAAGAACAATTTGTTTTGACTCATTAAATACTGCCCATTTAAACTTGCCTTAGTTTTTTATAAATATGTGAACTCAAAATGTGAAAGAATAAAAGATGGCCTTGTTATTGAATCCAGTCGGAAAAGGACAGTACTATAAAGATGAATGCCTTGGAATAGAAGATACAAAATTTATACAAAAAATTATTAAAGAAGATTACAATTCACAGAATGTGAGTTTTTCAAATTTTTGGGTTTACTGAGTTTTTTTTTTTTTTTTGGATTCTACTAGCGGTATAATTTCTAATTATTACTTTATCGATGATGATATCCATTCATCAGATAAGAATCGAAAAGCCACAATTTGCTGCTTTAACAGTTTCATTTTCTTTAAAAATGAATGAAGTTTGAAGTTCGTTGATAAGAACGTGAGTTTCATACATCCTTACATTAAAAATTCCAATTCGTCGATACAAACATTTTGTTATAGCCTCTATCTCATTCCATAGAACAACGCTGGAGTTATTTGTGCATTTCCCAATTTGTATAGGACAATGTTCAATAGAATGAAGATTTGATACTAACTTTCTTCCATCATAAATTAATCTTTGTCCTGTTGTAATAAGAAATTCGTAGTTATTGGCATCGAATTCCCAACCATCCATGTGAACAGTCTCTAAGTTTGGAGAAAATTTGTTTGAATCAAATCTACCTTGATTGAGAGTTCTAGAAATTTGAGCACTTGTTGCTGAAGTATTAGTTTGATCTGACTCCATGAAGAAAAAGAATTTCAGAAAGACCTTAGTACATACTGTACGAGTGGGTCATTGCATTTCATTGTAGGTATCCTCGCATGAGTCCGTGTATAGACCGTCACTTTCATTGATGTGAAGTTCTGTTCCGATGCATTCTCGTGATTCATTTCTGTAGGACACTGAGCGGAATACTCGAAGTCCATTTACGAATGTCGCTTGCTGTGACTTGAAATAATAATGCAAAAATAGTAGTAATCGATAATAAAATTATAGTCATTGTCATTGACTTTTTTAATGATTCTGTTTGTCGAGTCTGCGCTTTTCCAGTTCTTAGCGCAATCGATTCTTCCTTTGGTTCCCCAACTACTGGTATTGACTGATCTTTCTGGCGCTCTTAATCGTCTACTTCTGAGGGATAAAGCTCGTTTATTGATCTATTAGGTAGTTTGCTATTTGGCATTTGTATTGTTGCTGTTCTGATTTTTCCATCCCATCTTTTGATTGCTTTTATTCTGGTTAATTTCCACATACCACGAGGTGTGTCGGGTTCGTTTAGTAAAACTGTTTCGGTCTCATGTGGAATTCGTCTTTCTACAGATTTGGAAAATGTAAATTCTTTTTAAATGCGCTCTCTAAAACTTACAATATATTCATCTCTCCATAAATTCCAAAAAACATCTAATGCAGTAAGAGTATTGGACCAATACTTGAGCAATTTACTCTTAGTGTTCAATCTACAAGGCGTATAATCGTCTTGATTGCTCTCATAATTAATTGACATATCTAATTATGCATGAGAAGAAATAAAATGAGTGGGCTTATTACTCTGTGATCATCAAACCCTACGTTAAAGGGCAGATATTAAGTATTCCTTCGATTTCTGCTATCAAAATTATTAATTCTCTTTCCTTTAAAAGTCCCTTACCTATTGCTCGTCTTAGAGCCTTTTTGGTAAGTCCGATAATCCATTCGTATCATTTTCACCCCACGGTGCTTTCGGTATCGTGATATCGGATATTTATTATGAAATTTCATAATGAAAAAACTACTGTTCTATGGCAATCTTTGGCCTTAATCACATCTTTGCAAACACCAAACTTCTTTCTCCTGCAAATTCTCATTTAGCGATATTCTTTCGATAATTCTGGAGAGCTTCTCTTACGCAGAGTATGATTACTTCAGCATATTTGTCCGTTCAAGAGAAACTTTTTTTTTTTTTTTAAATCCAATTACCATACAATTACTCTGTGGATGGTACTTGTTTCTTATCACTGTTTTCATTAGTATATTAGCATTTGTTTAAGTTATCATTCATGGGTTTTAATTCATTAAAATTTGCTAAAAACTCAGGGCTTCTCAAATGATTCATCAGCGTCCCATTTGCAGTCCATTGAAATTTATTCAATCAAACTGCTTAAAACCTTGCTGTTGAGATTCTAAATGATAATCTGAAAGCGAAAAACATACCATAAAATAGTGATGAAAGATAAATTAAAGTAACAAAGTTGTTATCATGATTTGTATGATCAATAGGATCAAGTCTTTAAGTGCTCGAATCACAGCGAAAGAAGGAAACGAGAAGTTGCTTTTGCTAGTTCTGTTGTTCTCAACGTTATTATTAATATTATCATTGAGATCACATTCATTATCATTAACTTATAAGCATCACGCTCTTCGCTATGTTTCTTCATTATCATTTTTATCATTGCTATAGCTGATATTTTTATACAGCTTTGATCGATTAAAAATAATTGAATTTATATTTCGGCCATATAAAATTTGAAATTCGAAAATTATATTTAGTTAAAATTGATTCCGACTTTTTTCTTATTATGATTACAATAATACAAAAAGTAGTTGTTAGATAATGAATATCTTCAAGCTAAAGTAAAAGTGGAGCGAGATCAACGGAACTTTGAATGATTTCATCAATATTTTATAATATTTGATTTCCCAGATTTAATTATAACGAACTGTGATAGTATTTATAATGATAATAATGGTACAGCATGTCATCATATTGTAGGGTGGTCTTACTATCAATATCATCATCATTTTTCTCATTATCATTCAAGTGTACTGTATTCTCAAATTAGAGCAAATTTAATGCAAAATTTGCGACTTTTCATTGTTACACTACACTTGAACTAAATATTTGCTTGCGTGCATAAAGTTCATACTAACTTTAATTCGAATTTTTATTTAACTTTTCAAGAATTTGTTGCAAATAAATTTTTTAAGAGTAATTGGTGTTTCAGTTTTTTTTTTCTTAGAAAGTAACATTTGATCTTTTTGCTTTTAAGAAATATGAAAATCGTAAAAAGAAATCATCATAGGTATTAATATTTGAATGCTCTCAAGCAATTTGAGCAAGTTTGCTTCTAACATTTCTGCGATTTTGAATCATCAAATCACTTTATTCAATTCATCTCTTAACTGAACTGATATGAAATGTGAATTGCAAATCCGTGTGAGAAAGTTTTTTAATAAATGGAAAAATATCCCCTTAACGATGGTTCTTTCTCGCCGAGAAATAAGAAATTAGAGAAGTTTTGATCAACTAGCTTTTTGAAAAATTTAACTCTTCTCTTTGAAGAAGTAATGCATATGCAGATGTCACATCTGTGATGGGAAAAAAAATTCATTTTTTTATAGTCTATATAAATAAATAAGCAAATGTTCGTTGTATCTTAAATCTCCGGAAGTTCTACATCGATTGTTCTGAAATTTTGACACAAGGTTGATATTCGAATAAGTGTTTTTCCATATTATACAGATGTAATCCCCAGTCTTTATTTATATACCACGCATTTAATTACTAATAACTTTTCAATTAATTGATTCAATTCTTGGATTTTTTTTTATTTCTCACCACAAAAATGGCACAAATTCATCTGCGGCATATTATACAATAATTGTACTCTTAACAAGGCAATTTTCATCGTTTAAAGTCGGTAAAATGTGCCAAACTTGTATTTTGTTGGAACACCGATTTCAGGTTTCAGACGTAATGGAATTAGCCGATGTCGAAAGATAATATTCAGAATTATACAGCCGATCAGCAGTGTTAATTGTATTAGCATTGGCCATAAGTAGCCGGATTTCTCGAATAAGGTCCTGTGGAAATTATGTTTTATAAATATATTTATCATTAATAAAGACACACCTGTCAAGTTTTTGCTTCGGGATTAATACCCAATTTATTTGGATGGAAATTGCTCAGATTTTAAAAAATTCAAGTATGAATACATTTATAAATTGGGAGAAAAAGAAAATAAGAGCAAAGAGGAGAGGAATCATAAAATTATTGAAGAAAAACTATGAAATTCCCTTATATAGCTAATCATATTCAAAATTTTTGCAATTTAATATCATCTTCAGTTTGGTATTTATTTAAACTTATATAATGAGTCTTTGATAATTAATTTCCGCAACTGAAAATTTAAGTTCGATTAGTTCAATTAGTGAACTAGTTTCCAAAAGTTTCAAAAATTTAACCAGTTGCAACTTAGTGAAATTGGGTTTGGTTTCAAATCATGGCTAGAAAAGTTGTATTAAGAAAAGTCATTACCCGCATTATCAGCATTAATATCCGAGAATACATTAAAACTTTCGAAATTTATAAAAAATTTTGGAACGACTTCGGAGATTTTTTTTTAATAAGATCATAATAACATACGTAGAAATGATTGGTCCAAGAAATCGAGCTGAGCTGCCAAAGAATTCGAATATACCTTGCATTAAACCCTGAATAAAACTGTAAAAATAAATGAAGCATTCCTGTGCTACCGTAATTTACTGAAAATTCTTTTACAAATAAAAGCAAGTGTAAAACGAACTCAGAGAAAAGAAAACGAGTCGATTTCGAATTAAATCAGTTTTATTTCTATTTTTCATTAATTTCTTAATTGTACTGACCTGATTTCTCGGTCCGAGTATCTGAGAATAGAGTGTACCGACAGGTGAAGCTAAGAATGGAAACGCTAGGCCGAAAAGAACTGTAGCTGCAAAACTGTACAGGAAAAAAGGTACTCGAGGTGTATACGCACACCAGTGATAATGCTGAAGGCACCCTCCACTATAAACCGTATCCTCCACTGTTGAATTGGAAACTGAAAAATCGATAACAATGTCTATCCTACTTATGTTTACATTATTTATGAAAAAAAAAAAAAAAAAACAATGTCAAGTTAAATAGTGCAGGAGCAATAAAGTCTCGTATTAAACATTATGGAGAACTGGATGCAACGCATCCACATGAATCTCATTTTTGAATTGTTAAGTTTCTTTCCATTCTGCAAAAGTAAAGAAGTGAAACTTCATGTCCTAAGTACATTCTTCAAACAATTTTATATACACTTACATACCAGTTTTCATGAAATCTAAGTGTTCCGGATAAAAAGGCCATGGTAGATTGATAATGTGGTAAGCAACAAAGCAAGTTAAACCGAATAATATCATCGATCTTTTGTCACTGGAAGATTTTCAAATTTCTAAAATTAAAAAAAAAAGAAAAAGAAAAAAAAGGTCAGTTTCAAATTAAAATCAACTTCTATAGTTGAGTTCATTCTGGGAAATTCTAAGAAATTTCATCATTTGCTTTCCTTTAAAACGAGTTTAATTTACCGATGCTGCAGAGATGTGAAACCAATTATAAAATAACAGACAACGTTAAGAGAACAGCTAATGGACTGAAGAATACCATTGTAAAGTACTGCCTGATGGTCACTCCAATTATACATTGCTATTGTAAGAGGAGGTGCCATCCTGAATAGATATTTTAGGATATCGAGAATATAAAGACAAGAAGATTATTCAAAAGAATTCGAAAGTGATAACTAACACTTCAATATTTGTACCAATGCTTTGCATCGTAAACCACATATAAATACAAATTGCTGCGGCAACTCGATCCAACTTCGGTATCACTATACCGAATGACTTTTCTGCAATCATTTTTCATGACATTCAAGTAATATATTTCATCACTTGTTATTTGGCTTATCGTATAAATATGATAGTTTTGAGACATAACGTAAAAACCTTAGAAGTTTAACATGAAATTCGGATTCTTCCTTTTTATAAACAAGAAAGAATAAATACCAGATTTATTAGACCGTAAAATTCCAGAATATTTTTCGGTAAAAACAGTACAGAGCAAAATAATCGATATGATTGATACAGTAACCATTAAAAACGCTGGCAACGTATACATATTTATAATTACGATACCAATTTTAAATCCACTGTTACCAAGAGGAGTAAATAAGGCCTAAATTTATGGCGCTATTATAAAACATGCAAATTCAGCAGATTTTCAAATTTTTATTGAGAAGAATGCTGCCAATCACGTCTTATTGATTGCTTAATGAAAAATTCAAACTTAACAAATTAAAGATATATAATTAGTTGGAACAATAAAATACAAGAAGTCGACGCGGTTTGATGCAAATAAATGACTAAATTGCTATTGAAAATTTATTTTTTTTAATTGTTTTAATACAGTTCCAAGTACCTGCAACGCTGGCCCAATTGATAGTCCAAATACAAAAGATCCAATGGTTATAGATAAGGCTTTAGTACGATCACGAGGTGTACTTGCCGTAGCTGCATATGTTCGCAACACGCACAAGTGACCTGGAAACGCTTCTTTCCTTCAATCAAACATATTTTCAATTTAAAAATTTTTAGGATTTTGATTTTTATATTTTTAGAATTTGACTTTTAATTTCTCATTCATTGCAACATCACACATAGATTGAAATATCACACATAGATTGAAAATTTCCAAACTTTCGGCACTATTTGAAGACTCAAAATCAAAACCTGATTGGATCATTTCATAGCACATATTTCTTTGTTTACAAACACAGAAAATTTATTGCCAAGTAATGATATTAGAAATAGACTGACCTGAGCCAAAACCGATGATAAAACGTGCCGAAAGCATAAACCACTTGCCAGCGCCAATAGTTGGTAGAAGACCATATAGCGAATTGCCGAATGCCATCATCAGATTGCCAAAGCTACCTGGATATTTAGTTGACATCGTCTTTTGATTCCAAAGGCCGAAAAGAGAGGTGGAAATTGTCGAACCAATCGAATATGATGCAGTAATCCAACCAAAAAATTCCAAATTAGCTGAAGAGTCTAACTGCAAAATTTTTCAAGTTCTCAAATTGTTAAAATATAAAGCTTTTTGACAACAGAAAAATAGTTCAAAAGAATTTTCGTTTTCTCGTTGTTTATTCGCCGGTCAATCTAAAATATTTGTATTTTTTGATGACTACATGAAGCAATTTTAGTGATGAATTTCGTTTTAATCATTACAGAATACTTAGCAATTATCATTCATTTGACCAGCGAAAAATTTACTTCAAGCTAAAATTTAAGTTTAATTTTTAGAAACAACCCCATTCAGATATGGCCACATGGATGTGAAGAATATCGAGAATTGTACACCTGTCATGAAGCATACAGCATTGCAAATTGCTAATGACCCCCATGGTGTTTTCTCTTCATCCAAACTCCGAACTTCTGTAGGAGGGCTAAAATATGATAAAACTTGAAATCAATAATCAAGTTTGCCAGTTGAAAAAATGTGCTTGTAAAAAGGTAAGAAATTTTAATACTGATTTCGTTCGACATTGTCGGATCTAATGATAACAACTTTTCAGAGCCCGAATTTGTCGCATTTTCAGAGAATTAAAATAAGACTTTAAAGAAAAAGTTATTGGGTGTTCTGGTCTTACATATTCGGTTCAAATAAATGAAAAAATAAGAGGAAGTTGAATGATGCCGGGAATAGATAAACAGAAATATTGCAATATGCAAATAGGTCGAGAAATAAAATGAAGGACGAATGCTTATCCAAATGTAATGTATTAGAAATCTTGTCGAACATAAATTTCAATTTGACCAATTAAAAAAAAATCGATTCGAGAAAAAGCCTGATGACTCATACCTGATGACTTTTTCGGTGGTGACAGATTTTATGGTCATTTTCCGCGGGAAAACAACAATGACTGCTTTATAGCTTTGTTGAAAACGAAGAGCGCCGTACTGTCGCTTTGTAATGCATTCGATAACTAAAATCTGATTAATGCGTCGATTACTGAAGAAAAGAATAACGCACACAGAGTATTGATAATATATCACAATGGCAGTGCTAATCAGATTTACATATTACCAATTGGGTGCGGAGGAAAGTATTGATGAATGCATACTGCTTTTTAGCTGATCTGAACGAGACGGTAAATTACCAGGTGGTAAATAAAACATTCTTGACGAAAAAAATTTTTTTTAAAGGGAACTTGGATGAGAGATTGTATTCAGAATAACAAATGAGTCAAAGTAATTCAAGCATGCCATTATTGTTTTCAACACTTTTGATTGGGTCATATTGTCATGAATAAAGTAGTGTAAATTAACTTGTGCGTTAAAGGTGCAACTGAATGCGCTTCTTCATTGTTGCTTTTCCAGTTTTTTAATGTTGTTGCTAAATAAAATCAAGAAATATTGAAAATTCGTTTGCATGTAATTTTCGCTTTCGTGAACGAAGTACGAAGATTTTTTTATATGCTTAAGTCATTTTTAACATTTTTGTGATTGTTTCTTTTTTTTTTTTATTTTCAGATAACGTAATTGGCCTGGAGCAGATCTTATACCAGCTTTTCCATGAAATTTCTTCCAACTAATTAAAATGGTGAATTCTGAATCATTCAAAACAACAAATAGCGTTCGTTGCATAGAAGTTAAAATTGTCAGCAAATAGTGATATGGAATAATAATAGTGAAAACGTTCCTCATTGCTCTCAGTTTGCTTACCTAAATCTATTTTACCTCGAAGCGTTAAATATATATTAGAAACTGGAACAATTTTCTTTCTTTTTAAAAAGTACCTAACCATAAGTTAATGTTTTTAGAAAGAAAACGTAATGGAAGAAATGAGATTGAAAGAGAAATTAATACTGATGTGTTGATTTCACAAATGGAATTATAGTTCTTGGAAATTTTGTTGCAAGTTCTTCGATTTTAGCTGAGAAAAGATAGAACAAAGAAGCTTTAGACACAATTAAATTATCATGAAACTTTTGCGATGCTTGACAAAGATGAATAATTGTGATAAAAGTTTATTGATTGACGGAATTTATTTTACGTTATAAGACAGACAATTATCAAAAAATCTCGGAGTAGAATTGATTGTTAAGTTCTTCTTCGTTGTTAAATAGAAGAATTGCCTATTTTTTGAATCTTCATTTTGAGGGTTTTTTTGAGCGATGGAGACTGGTCGTTTCGATTTTTCTGTTTTCCATTGATGCTGTGGTTGATTCTTACTCTTTATGTAGTGGCAATTTGTTTACTGTCAACATAGCACAATTTACAACATATTAGGTTTAGTATAGAGTGAGTTTGCTTCCTACTTGTCAACCATAATATAATTTACAATATGTCATAACGCAAAGGGAGTTTTTTTTACACAGCTCAATTTATATATGTTAACCACAGAGCAAAGATCAACAGTTTGGTTGCATTTCTATCACGCAACGATTCTTGATAATTTCGTCAGATCTATCTTCTGCAAAAGATTTCGGTTATTCCAACACTCCCGACTGAAGGAGACTAAGATCAGAAGGAGAATCGGAGGATAACAAAAGGTAACTACTTCAAGAAATGCTGCAGTGATGAAAGAATGAATAATATGACATGATGAAATTGATCACCACTATTTAAATTCATTCAATCGCTGATGTAAGTGTACAGAGCTGTTTAATCACATTTCATGAAATTATATGTTTACGGAAAACGACACAGTTTTATATTTTATTGGACAAATATTATTAATTCTGCTGATCACAGATTATTGTGGCTGGTAGTAACATCTCCATCGACTTTTGCAATCGATTCGCGAATGTTTTTATCATCATAGCATTTCAGTAAAGGAACATTAGGAAAATCTTTTTTCCTGAGAGTGCTGTCGAAAAAGACCGAAATAATTATAGCATAAATATATTCAAATAATCAAGATACTGTATTGCAAAAATGTTTCCCACATTACTCATCACTGAAGATAAATATGAGTGTTACCATATCTAATATAATTTTCATTTTTGCGATTGCAAATTTTATTTTCATGGTAATTATCGTAAACTAATTCACATGCGATTCACATGCAAATGCTTCCGTTCTTATAACTTAGTTCTAGTTATATACAATGATGGGAATATGAAACTTCATATTCCATATGTCGATAGATATTCTTATCAACTGTCGTTAATCAATTCGACATCGATAAACTCTCCATCAGATGTACTATACTTTGAATAATTACTGACTATAACAACTAAGCAAGAAAACTTGATTAAATAAGAAATAATACTGTTAAGAAATTAGAAATGATAAGTAAGTTAGTGCCGATGGTAATTTTTAAAAAATGAGGAGCTGATAACGCTCATTTATGATGCAAAAAACGTAGCTGAAAGCACTGTTTTCCTCATTATGTCTTAAAGTACGAATTTTGTATGACTGTGTAACGATTTGTCTTAAAATTTTAAACCAAATTCATTATTTTCAAAAATTTCCCTATACTATTCCGAAATTATTTCTAAAAGTCGCCAATCACAAATGATACATTTCCAAGTACTTGGAACTAAGTTGAAAAAGTAATTGAATAATTAAAATAGTAGGGATATTTCCTGGGGGATTGGTTAATGATTGAGGTATGATGGATGAGAACTGAAGGAGTGCCACTCGCCACATTACTCAAATCAGTTCTGAGTCAAATTTCCTTTTCTCCAATTGAAAGTTGTATAATTTATGGTCGTATGATTTGATTACTTTTGCAACTTCATCCCAGATACTGGAAATGTATCATTGCGATTGCCGATTTCTAGAAATAACTTCGGAATATTATAGAAAATATTGTGAAAATATTGTAATTGGTTTAAAATTTCAAGACAAATCGTGCTTGTCGAAATTTTCATATTTTTTCAAATTGTCATATTTTTTTTTTTACCAAAACATATTGAAAATGCTTGTGTCTGGCATAATACAATTATTGATTCCGCGATTAATTCATCAAAACATTCATTAGAAATACTCGATTTCCGAATTTCTATAATCACTTCTATTTCCTTATGGATTTTATTGGCTTAAGCATTTTCTTTTTGTAAACATTTGAGTTATTGGAGCATATAAAAGTATTTTAAAGTTTGATGTCGCAAAATTGAAACTACAATGCAACAATTTTATTTTGGCTTTAATATACTAAATGATTTATTTTTCACTCAATCATTGCTTGAGTATCGATTCTCAGCGACAATACAAATGCTGGCGATATTTAATTGAAAATGTTATTAATATAAAGTTTTGCAAAACGAAGTCAAAAAATATTCGTTTTTTGTATTAACTGCTTGGCGATATGCACGTAAAATTAGAAGGAATTTTTGGCTCTATGAAAACGAATAAAGATTTTTTATCAGTTGAGAAAAAATGGTATCAGTAGTTTTTGCCGCAGTTTTTCTGGCATTTAGTAATTGAATTAAAACGTTTGATGAATAGTTGCAATGATTGAAACTATAAAAATGATTTACATCTTATATGACATTGGAAATGAAATTCACTTTTTGATTTAATTTAATTTCATCTTTCTTCAATCGCTTTTGTTTACTTATCTGCTCCAATAAAAAAGAGCAAAATCTTCGTAAGCAAACAGCCATTACTTACATGCTCTCGTTTTGTGATAAAATTTCACAAACTTGAAAATAACTGTTTCTGGCTGCCATCAAATTCGAGCACTTTTAGGAGAAATAGGTGTGAAGCTTTTCTATTTGATGTATAGATAACGATATTCTACTTCAACTTCTCTTTGCAAATATTCATGTAAGCTTGAATAAGAAGACTTGGGATCTATAAAGAAAATAATGTTCTTTCATTTTCATCCATTACGTCAATGATATCAAAAGCAATGATGAACATGAATGATGTCCTGATTCATTCCAATTCAACTCAATTAAAATTCAAGTCAACAGAAAACTACGTGCGCTATGTCATATCGGCTTCGAAAAAAGCTTTAAAATTTTATTTAGTTTTTCGCTATGTCTAATAGTTATCTTCCGCGATGAATTGATGTCTGACAGATGAAGAACGCATCAGCAAGTGAATTTACGTGTCAAAATATTGAAGTTAAACAAAGCTATCGGAATAGCTTGGTGGCGATATTTCACAATTATAAAAACAAGCTTCCAGTGTTATGACAATTTATAGTTATTTCACTCTTCATTTATTCCATTTGAGCGCTCATTTCTGTGAAATATGAGAACTTCTATATCTCCGATTACTTGTACAAGCGATTTTGATTTTCTTTTTTGACTGATTTCATCCAACGAAAATTTTGAGCAATTTTTCAAGAGAGATGGATCCTAAAGTTTGGCTCCTCCAACTATGAAAGAGACGAAATCATATGCTTTTATATGCACCAATAAATTATTTTCGCTTTCTCAATATTTAGAGCTTCATGCATTGATCGATTGACAAACACTTCAATCAATATTTTTTTCGAGTATCGATTGAAGTGCAAGTTTAAAAGTAACTAACTTTTATAATTATTTTTCTTATTAATTTCGTTAAAGTTTTATCCGTTAAATAATGCTTCGAAAAAAATCGATTTGATTAACAAACAATAATAAAAATTGTAAGAAGAATTAAAACCGAATAGGTTTTGGGAGAATTGGGGAAGATTTTCCTGAAAGGCTTCAAACTAATTCAAATAAATTTGCTATGATATTCAGTAGATCATTTTTACTATATTTTTTATTAAATAAGAAATATATAACATAGAAAATATATTATATTCATCGATTTTTGTCTGCTCGATTATCTGAGCAATGAATTTTTATCAAACGATGATCTTTACCAGTTCTTCTGCAATATTGGAGAAGATGGATTTATGTCATTAGATAACGCTATGTGGGATGAAGTGAAGTACTGAAAAATATGAAACGAATATTTGTTCAAACAATAAATGATATAAAAGAGTGATAATGAAATTTGAGATTTTGTTCTGTAATGAAATGTTACAGCAATCTATAAGTTGGAACTAATGGAAAGAAAATAATAATTTGCTTTCAAGGAAGTTTTGATTCAGTTATTTTCACTGTTACATATTTTATTTTCTTGTATTTTCCTCAATAATAGAAAAATAAAACTTCTTCTGCAATTAGTCAATCAGCGAAGTTCAGTCTATTTATTCAGTCATGTATTTAGAATTTCAATCAATTGATGATGTGGACAATGAATCTTGAAATATTACTTAGATAACTGCAACTAATTTATGGTAGATATGACTATTCATACCTCACATTGGCTTTATTTTGATTGTTTTAGTGGTTCTATTTCGCCAATTTCTTTAGTACCATAAAGAAATTCACATTGCTTCTTTGTTGTCCATTCCTCCTAATTCTTTTTGGTTTGCGTGAGATAAATCTTCGAAGAAGGTATTCAGGTCAACACTAAAGCGAAA
>KZ270037.1:131874-172623 GCA_002249935.1 Onchocerca flexuosa
AAAAATCCTGAACGATCAGAAACATACACTTTCTTGCATTTGCTTCGACCAAGTTTCATTGATTCCATACTTTTTCTGAGATAAAAATTGCTGACTGACAGGTATTTCAGCTCGCTTCGATGTTTTTTCATCATTTTTAATGAAATCCGTCGACCAAAATTGATTTCTGTTTCCCTTTCCGATTTTTTGCTCTTTCAGAGCTGTTACCGATGTTGTTGTAACTTTAGAACCCATTAATGCGACGTTTTCATTTGTAGAACATAATTTTTTGTAACAAACGTTATTTTTATTGGCATGAAATAATGCAAAATACATTGATGAATATTAAAATAATATCATCATATAATGTAATAGTTGAATTCACTACAATTAATGTTTGGAGGCAAAAGCAGTAATTCTTAATTTTTTAAATTCAACACACCTGTTTGATAAATATGATACCTACTTATAAAAATCAAAAAATTTTATTCATAAAAAACAAAGTATGGAAAAAAATCATTATTCGCATATTGAAATTACAGTAATTGTTAATCACAAGTCTTTTCGAGAGATAAAAGAATTGATTTTCATGATCATTGATATTAAATAAATGAATATAATGCAAATAAATCTATTATTTGCTTGGTGAGACTTTGTTTTTCTTTGTTTTTTAAATTTCATTTATTTCGATGAGAAATAATAATTTCGTTTTTTTTTTTGATCACTTTCCCTAATTTAAAAAAATTTCGCTTTCTTAGTTTTCCAAATCGAATCTTTTACAAATTTTCGAATGGAAAAATTTGTTCATTTATCAATTTCGATCAATTTTTAAATTTATTTTTCTTTATATTATATTGAATTGAACTATTGCAGTATACTTTTAAGAATGCAATGGAAGGTAATTTTTTTCTATTCCCTCCTTATATAAAGAAGTATTGAAGGAAAATATTCTTTTTTTCAAATCACAAAACAAGAATAAATAAAAAATCGATAATTTGTTTTTGTTACTACAATTCGTATTACTGCCTACTTCCTGAATTTCATTAGTTGAAAGTTTTGAGAATATTATTAGTATATCAATTAGAAATAAAATCATTTTTTAAAAAACATTTTCTTAAAGTTGCTGTCTCGAAAAAAGTATAAATAGAAGTTGGACTGATAAAGATTGGAAGGAAATAACAGTGCCGAAGGTAGAAATTGTTGTGAAGATACAATCTACATGTAACTGATCTAATGCAACCTTCATCAATTTTCTTGACAAGCATTTTTTACTGCATTCATTGTCTTCTATGATTACTTCATATTTTTACTGTTCTTTTGACTTCTTACATAGTCATATTATTCGAGTGGTCATATTGGAAGAACATTTAAAATGATTTTATCATTAATTTGGGTCATCAACCATGAGAAGCGCAGAAATCAATGCATGCTTTGGGAACCGATAGTTATTGAAATGATACGATATTTGTTCATCCCTTAGAGAGAAGACATTTTTTTGAAACTGCCTTGGAATTTCAACATTTCTGTGTAAATCAATGAAATAGGGAAGGTGAATAGGGACAAATATGTAAAGCAGCAGGAGATTTATACACAGAGTACAGTTTAAGATCAGAATAACAAATATCCTTCGGAATTAATTTACAAAACAATTCAATGCTTCAGAAGTATGCAGATGATGTGTAAACGGGAATAGATGCATAGTTGAATTAGAATAGAGTAGTGGTGAGTCTCTGAGCATCAAATATTCTTATATTTAACCGCAACTGTGTCCAGTTTACTCGGTGTCTTAAATAATAGATACTTATAAAACTAACAATCTGAAGATTAATTCATCTCAATTTCAACAATAAGCTTTTTTCCTGGGAGAAAAATGTACATTGCGAAATCAATACATCCAGATTGTTATCAGTTAATTAGATAAATTTTATTTGCTTTATAATTCAAATTGGTATTTGAAAATCATTAAAGCAAATCAGCAAAATTTAGAGATTGAAAAAGTGCAGATATAAGAAAAATACAAAAAATTGAAAACAACCGAATTATCTTATAATCTCGTCAATATTGGGCTAATAGGATGCATCGTCGAAATTTTGCGAAATATTTTTGAAATTTAGTTAACATGAAGTTCTCTTTTCTTAAGAATTAACTATCTATACTAATTTCGAACAGAATCAATCTTTTGTCGCTGAAAACAATGTAGTTTTCAGTAATCTATTTTAACTAATTTATTAATCACGGTATTCATTATTCCTTCCCATATCAGTCTTCTATCTTCTACCCATTTTTTTTTTTTTGGAAAATTCAAAAAAATTTATTCGATGATTTTTGATAATAATTTTATTACAATATTATTAATTTTTTTATAGGCATTTTCAAGCAAAACAAATATTTAAGTGGTGAGAAATTTTTTTTTCAGGACAATTTGCTTCATTTAATCAAAAGTTGTGGTTCAACTTATTAGACATCTGTCTCCATCATCAGTCAACCAGTGATGTACATTTTGTATCAGAAATATGCAGTAACAGGCCAAAAGTACTTCTTCATTTTTGAGTTGTAGAAAGAATAAGAACATTCACCACTAGACGTAAAAATAAGAAAAGACAAAAAATATGTCATAGAAAAGAATTGCTGACAAAAAGTTGGAAATAAAGTAGAATTTTTAGAATTAGGTTGCTTTACCAGTTTATCTTAATATGCCTTCCATTAAATTGATTATTCTCGATAGATTGGAGATAGCGAATTTGATTTGATTATAGCATTAAAAATGAAAAATAAATATTTGCATTTGTCCTCAAAATATTGTCACTACTTAATTTTTAAATGAGAAAAAAAAAAAACCACAAATGTAAAGATGAAAATGGCTAAATGGAGTAATGCATGCTCAGATATTATGTTAAAAATAACATAAATTTACAGTTAGTGCTTTAGAATTAGTATCATTTCTTCTATATCTACTTCTGCCTGAAGAATATTAAGCAACGCTAACATTAAAATCATTACATAAATCGGGAAACTATAATTAATTAAATTCTAAGCAATATTCTTATCACAGCTTCTAAGAATTAATCGTAGCAAAATTTTCGAAATATCCTTTTTCCTTTCTATATAGGCAGTACAAATTCTGTTACTGCTAATATTAAAAAAAGAGTTAATTTAAGTAGATTTGACAATATTTTAAAATTAGAATTATATTCAAGTTTTTTTGCGAGAAACTGTCACTGGATGATTAATGATTGGGTGAATGATGGGTAAATTTCCTTTTCGAAGTGATGAGTGACAAAATAAAATAAAATCGTAATATAATAGCAAATCTTTGATCTTAACTTTTTGATATTCTTTTCCA
This sequence comes from Onchocerca flexuosa, assembly GCA_002249935.1. NCBI lineage: Eukaryota > Metazoa > Nematoda > Chromadorea > Rhabditida > Onchocercidae > Onchocerca > Onchocerca flexuosa. The sequence goes on from KZ270037.1 coordinate 135,197, forward strand.
AATTTACTTTTTTATCATTTCCACAATAAATATTGATTACAAATGATGAATTTGTCGATAAGTCGACTGGATTTGAATGGATATGATTATATATCAAGAATAAATAACAAGAAAAATTGTTCACAATCAAAAAGCCTATCAGAGGATGGGTTTCTTTTAATGGTAAGAAAAATAAATTAAAAACAAATCCGTTGTATCAAACATACGGCAGAATAACATATGTTCTATAAGTTGTAAAATAGAAACAGCGAAATCATTTCACTGACCTGAATTCCCCACTGTTAGACAAAAGACAGAGAGAGAAATTTGACTTTATCTTAATTCAGCAACTAGTAGTGGTGGTGATGATGATATTAATGACAATGACAAAGATGATTGTGACCTCGAAGGAATTCACGTACTTTTTCATCATTATCATATCAAGAATCGTACAGATGCATCTCATAGAACTATCAACTTGATTCCATCACTGTTTGCAAAATAAATATGTATACGAAGAGATAGTTCAACTAATGTTCAATAAATAATCGTTATCAACTTTTAGCACTTAGCAACTTTTCTTTTTTTTTGTAATCTCTCAAGTGCCAAATTGAATATTTCATAACAGTTATCATAATGAAAACTCACGTGACGAGAGCAATCATCGTAGAACAGTGACGATAATAACGATTGAAAGCATCACTTTGATAAAAATTTCTACAATTTAACCATTTCAAACTGTATATTGCAAGCAACTAAATAATTGGAGCAAGTAATTCTATATTTGATAATATAACTCTTGCGTCAGCATACAATTAAGATGCGTAATAATGAATGACCTGTTTTGATCTGTTTTCGCTTATCATATGGATATAGGATCTCTTGGCAGCATTCTGATAATAACAACTGATATATAAATTTTAAATTCATTTGATTTCCTAGTTGTTAGAATTATTATATTTAATTGCTAAAGAAACCTATACGGTGACATAATAATTTATTTCATTTCCTTTTTGCTTCAGCTCATTAAAATTTAAAGCGTATTGTTTATTTTTTAAATGACCACAAAGATTTATGAAAAAGCAACAATTAGACTATTAATTAAAATTCCAGTAGAAAAAAGAATATTTGAAATTATTGCTTACATTATGCAAATAATGCATTCTTTTATAACTAAAATACACGTAATGTGAAGCAAAATTACTTGAAACAAAAAGCAAAGAACTTAGTGCCACTTAGCATCCGAAATTGTTAATTTACTTTATGTGATTATATGCATCATTTTTGTACTTCCAACTAATATTTTCTTTGATCACTGCTTTGTCTGACATTTCAAAATACCGTCCCAAACAGTTTATTTCGATCATATCCTGTGAAGAAGTAAGGTAACATGATCATATCATCAGAATAAAAAAAATACTTTGCAAAAAACAATCCCCATCAATGGTTCATACAAAAGTTAAGAATAATGTTCGTTTCAGCAAAAGTTTACTTTGCAATAAAATTGAAAATGGTCCATTCTACAAGAGTGCATCATGCAGTAATGAAATTTAAAAGATTTTTCAATCAGAAAAATTATATTAACTTAAAGCTGTGTAATTTCTTAACTCTCTATTGAAAGTTGGATAGCTTTCTGGTTTTTTTTTTTTTTTTTTTTTAAATTTAAGTTGACAAGTTATTTATCAATCAACAAGAAAGTAAATAATCAAGATCCTAAGAAAAAATTTGAATTAAACTTTAATGAAATACTTCTAAACAATTACAATTCGAACTTTTATTTCCTTCAGAAAATTCTCTAAAATGTCGCATCGTTGAATGAGTTGCATATTTATTTACTATCAATAAATCACATATTTATTTACTTCACAGCAAGTATTTGGCAGTATTTGATGACTTCTTACTGCATTCATGCATTATTTTAAATAATAAAAAGAAAGCGTAGCTGATTTAATTGGTTCGTTAGTCGCCAAAACTAGCAAAAAATCAAAAATTTTGAAATATCATCGGATTAATAAAACAAGTATCGGATGTTCTGATAAAACACTAATTTTTCTATAAAATATCTTGGCTTCTTTCAGAAAATCTCTTTTTTTCTTTTTCTTTAAAAGAAGTCAAATGTGAATCTCAAGAATATACGAATGAAATTCTTAATAATTACGTGATCTCCATCATCCGGCATTAGAAAAGAAATATTTTATGATACTGATGAGGACCACATGAATTTCCTTCGATATAAGATGCTCATATGAACTATCCTGCTCACTATCGTAATCAGGGAAAAGTTCACTAATTATATAGACTTTTGCTAAACGAAACGTAGTTGTAGGAACCAGGCGGACCATTTGATGCTTGAAATTTTTGCATCCTTTGTATACAATATTCTGCTTCATCCGCATGTAATTCGCGACGGATTTCTTCCGCTGTTATGTACGGCTGAAAAATCACTCATTCACCCTACATTTTATCAATCAGTGGAACTAGGAAGGGTTACCAATCTAAAAGCAATCAGTGGAACTGGGAAGGATCTAGAAAAAAAAAAAATCCGTTATCAATATCTGGAATCCTTATAAAAAATTTGCAAATTCGGGTTTCAAACTGCCAACCTTTCCTCCTGCAAGTATTCTAAACGATTCAATCATTTGTTCGGTGGTATCAGCATCACCCGTTTCACGTGTCATGAAATCTAAGAAGGCATTAAATGATACTCTTCCCATACGATTCGGATCCAATACTGACAATATTCTGCTCATGTCTTGGTCTCCCTGAAAAAAGTTGGAAAAAGTAATGTATTCAGTTCTACAGATTTAAAATAAATGAACTGTTTAATACATATGTTATTCATCTAAAATCTCTCTTATTATTTTGGAATTTCTTCGAGAAAAAGATCTAAAAACCTCTTTTCCTGGCCGAATATTATAGCCAATTGAAATGAGACATGATTTGAGCTGCTCAGAATCGAGTCCTTGTCTATCTTTATCGAAATGATTGAAAGACGAGCGATATTCATTCAACTGTTCTTCGCTGATTCCTTTACTGTTGCACATCAGAATCTTGAAAAAAGATGCAAACTTTACGAATTTTTAAAATTTCCATCATTAATCCTACAAGTCATTGTCTCTCTGCAAAATTTTCGTCAAATCTATTCTTGGGTAGCAATGAAATCTTAGAACTTGCTTATAAAATATGAACATGCATATCTACCTGATTTTCACATTCATTAATTGTCCTATTGATGGATGTCAGCAGCGATTCCCAACCAACACGTAATGATTCCATGGAATAACGAGCCGCAGGATTTTCAAAGACATAATTCTCTTGCATTTCTTGATTTATTCTTTCCAGTTCTTCCAATTTCGGTTTGTAGTTGAATGTCTTCAAAAAAAAAAAAAAAAAAAATTATTGTTTCATGCGACGAGCATTATACAATCATTTATTGAATATTTTCTTCCAGTCAAATGCTTTTTTTCTCTGATTTCACTTCGACTGCATAAAATAAAGATGTAATTTCGTTAATCAAATAAAAATTAACATCTAGTGACTCATTTGATTCACAATTACATGAATCTGAGTAACTAAATAATTTAATATTTAAACACACCTGTTGCTGAATCGTTTTTAGCTGTGATACCGCATTCTCTAAACTTCCACGTCCACCAAGCCCAATGGATAAAACGTGTTCAAGTTGTCGTTCAAGCCATGGGCCAACTGTGTTGGCCTTCTCGGCAAATAATTGCCGCAAGCGTTCATTATCTAAAAGTGATAAATTTTGCATTGTTAATGCACTGCGTTTCTTCAATAATTATTATCAAAAACTGATGGTAAGTAATAATGAAAAAGTTTCATTTCACTCAGATATTTAACTGCGTCAACAGAACCAATGTGTGATGACAGTAATGACACTCATTATTATTATCGTTTTTCCGTGTGATTTTATTCATTTTTTAATTAACAAAAATGCATACTTTGTTGTCGGTGACATTCATTTTGCAATTGTGCATCACGTTTTGGTATAGATTGCTGTACTTCTTGCCATTTACGACGAATATCAGCACCCGATAGATCGGTGTAAGGATTTCTTAGCAATTCTCTGTCTAGTCCATGCTGTTCAACCAACTGAGCGATTTCCTAGAATATTACTTGAATTTCGATTTGAAATATTCGTGATGATTGCAATCCTGGCGACTAATCCATGTCTTTTGAATTTATTACAAGTTTTTTTTTTTATACTTGCTAAGAAAAATAAGTTGAAATCTCCCAAACGAAAAAACAAAAAAAAAAGAAAAAATTTTCAATTATAGATTATAAATAGAATGATGGCATTTTTGAACAATTAAAGTTTAATCTTCATGGCTTAGAACTTATACCCGTTCGATATTGACGATCGCTCGGAATTCATTATCAGCATCAGGTATCGTTGATTTGAAATGATTATGTGCATTTAACAATTCTTGCACTTCTTTCATCTCATGAACAATCACTATATCAGCCAAATCCTCACGAGCTCCATCCAGCCTGATTACAAATTACCCTTAGAATTTTTGTAAAGACAGACATTCTGCAATTCATTTCGCTGATATTTATGTGTTTACCAGTTGTTAAACGGTGCCGCACGCTTAGCGAAGTCGAGATAGAGCCTGTCGAAGTGCTCAGCAACTTGTTCGGCTTCTTCGAGCTGTTTGCGACGTTGCTGAGAAAGACTTCCCAGACGATCCCACTGATCGCAGATATTCTGTAATAGAAATATTTTTTCATCAATTTGCAAGAATTTCAATGCATCGGAAATTAATGAACATAACTATTCAGAATCGCACTATACCTGGCATCTGCTATTAATCGGGCCAATGTCTGGATATCTCAAATTATTCAATTCACGAGCGATTGCAGCAATTTGTTCCACCCTATCTTGATGAGCTCCCAAATCGCTTTCAAATGCTTCGTGACGCTTGCGTAAAGCCTTAATATTGCAAAATATAAGATGTCAAGCGATTGAGATTCCCATTCAATTAGAATAAAAATGAAAATTCTGAAATTAAATAGTGCTTTACTTTAATTTTGTACAATCCACAAGATCTCCAATCCGATGAACGTAAAGCATCTTCTTTGCCGTATGCCCATTCTTCATATAAGGCACACTTACGACGGAACTTTTCGGCAAGATGTTCTAATCTTTCCAATCTGCAACTTTTGGATAAGACAAAATTGAAAAAAAGAGTTCATTAATTGAAAAAAGGAGTTCATTACAGAAAGAAAGTGGCCCAAGTAGTGGTAATTTATGTGAACTCAGAACTAGTACTTTGCTTGGTAGACGTGAATCTTTCAGGACACATCACCTCATCATTTCGCTTAGAAGCCATTCTTCGAAACCTTTTTCAGAGTCTTCTAAACCACGCCAAGCAGCACTGATATCCTAAATAAACTTAGCATCATCTTGCAAGTCTCCGATTTTTCATTTGTCTCAAATTCACAGATTCATTAATCTCATGTCTTTGCATGAGTCATCTATACTTACTTTAATTAGATGTCCTTCTCTTGGCAGGAATGCTGGTCGATTGCTAAGTCTAAGTTTCGTTTGCAATGTGTTAAAAAGTGTTTCCAAATTTCCTTTTTCTTCCACTCTTGGTGGCTTCTCATGTCGACGATAATTTCGGAAGTCATCTAATTTTTTACGTATCGTATCTAATGATTCGTTGCTTGATCTGTTCGATAGCCATGGCATCCAGCGGCGTATCCAGTTTAAAAGCTAAAAAAACTTCGAGTAATAGCTGAATTACGAATCGCGAAATTTGAAATTCAATTAAACTCCTCTTTAGGTTCAGCGCTTTTCTAATTAATTTTGAATAATAAACATTATACTAAAATAGCAATTCCCATCATCTTCTAGAAATACGCGTGCTCGATTACGATAATTCTCAAATTAATCAATCATTTATCACTACTTACATCGCTTGCCATCCGTTCATAATCTTCCATCATCTTCTCATTTTCCTGGTTCACTTTAAGCACTCGACTTATACGATGAGCTGCTGTCTCAGCCTGCAAAATTTATATGTTTTTTGAAAAGTTAAATTCTTCACTATAAAAAAGGAAAAAAAAGAACTTTGCAAACATGCATTTCCAACAAGTTTAACTACTATGAACTAAAATATCGTACAATTCATGAACACGAATGACATGCATATGGACAAATGAGAATCAAAGGTCACACCTTACGCATGCCAAGGAAGCAATGGTAGTAACTGGACACATAGGTCATCACTGCTTTCTCATCAGGGACATTGGTCACCATGTCTGCAAGATGACCTTTGTTCGTTTGTTGTAGTGAATTAAAATGCTCAAAACAAATATTACTGCATGGTTGGTTAATCAAAATATGTTATTTACAAATACCAAACAATGGAAAACTCAAAATGTCTTCTTTAAGTATTCCATTTTTTTTTTTCTTTCTCATCAATATCACCATCATAATCAAAAAATTGGATCAGTTTCTCAGTTTATTATACCAGAAAGAATTCTATCATCAGTTTTCTTTTTCCTAAAATATTTTTTCGAATATAAATCTTCTTTGTTAAATATTTCAAAGAATTGATAGTTTTTTTTAATCAAAACTTTCTGACTTCTATTGATGATTGAAAAATGAAGCCGATGAGGCCAAATTTGTCACACATCCTTTGAAATACACTACTATCAAATAAGCAATTCAACATAAGTGAAATATTTCATTGCAACGAATATAATTTTAATTTTATTAAGCGAATTTCTTGGGAACTAAACAACACAGAGAAGTGTCAGAGACGATTTAATAAAGCAATTCCATTCCGGACAGATGGCTTTATTAAAAAACAGGACGGAATAAGCAAATACACATACATATACACACTCAAGAAACCACCATTTTGAAGCAAAAAGCTAGAAACCTGATGGCCACCACGAAATGCATGATAGAAGCATGACACGTAAGTCATGACCGATTTCTCATCCGGCTTTTGACTGTAGACGAGATCTGAAGACTTTTTTATCCTCGCTAAGAACTAAGTTTATTTCAAGAAAATGAACGAAATTTCTAATAAATGAAATTTTATCAAATTCTTTCGCACTAAACGAAGAAAAAGTAAACCTTCAGGATCAAGCATCCTTGGGATGTCCAAATATTTTTCAGCTATATCAAAAGCAAGATTCAAATTGTGCAGCGGATCTCCCTTATGTAATTTCGAATAATCAATCAATTCTGGACGATGACGATGGATCAAAGCACAAAATGCTAAACCGTCTTTCCAACTGAAATATTTAATGACTCATGCAGAAGTTTCATCACCTCTCTTATCAAATCCAAACATTTAGCAATGAAAAAAGTCACAGTTTTATTGATGAGTCGAAAAGAATAAATTCCATAAATTTTTAATAACGGATTAATGGATTTCCCAGGAAAAAAAAAAGAATTCATTACCTTGTATGGAAATTTTGTACATTAACGTTATTGTAAGGAGCTGTCTTCCTCTGACACCACAGCAATAATCCATCACGAGCCGATAATTCTAAAATGAATAAATTTCGTAATAAATTCTGAATTTTTTATAAAGAAAATGAAGAATGGAGATTTTCACAGTTATATAAACTGCTATTCAGAGAATCACAACCAGCTTTATATTTGATTCATTCTTTCAATGAATTGAAGTAAATGGTCAGCACTGCAAACTTAAAAAAAAATTTAATAGAACAATGCTTCGTTGTCTCCTCTGTTCGATCATGCAGCATAAGAAAGTCTTTACATTTTAATTATTTAAATTAATATGTGGCAATGTTGGCATTTCCGAGCAATTTATCAGAATTCCATTTTTTTAATTATTATTTCATCAATATTAATAAAACTAACCTTCTACATTGATATCTTGAATTGCGAATCGAAGAATTATAGTCCATATAAGACCAAGAGTCATTTTGACATTGCCATCAACAATTTCTAAGAATTTTCAATCGTAAAAAAAAAGAAACGAAATTTCTACAGATGTATTTGCAGACATTTCAAAATTTTTATTGTTTACATTGCAGAAAACTGAAGAAAACTCAGCAAAATATATCTTCAATTAATTTTATTCGAACCTTTATCATCTCTGAAACATCCGCTATAATCATAATCAAAAACTACAAATCTATCCTTACATGATAAAACGATAACAAAAAATGGCAAAACATAATACTTTGGTACGAATGCTCATAATCACTAAAACATTTGAAATTACCTTCTGCGCCAATGGAAACCAATTTAACACCTTTGCTTTCAATATATTCCAATGCTTTATTGACATTTGCAATTTTATGGAAGCGCATTTTTCCACGATCAGGTCGCGGTAATGCTTCACCTGATATCACTTCCAATAATAACATCAGTTTTAAACCTGAATTATCTAATAAAGTTGGTTTGTCAATTTGCATATTTTTTTTTCTCTTCTTGATGAAATAATTTTTAAAAATAACTCCACCATAAGATTTATCTGCAAAAAAAAAAAAAAAAAAAAATAATTTGAATGCAAAAATTAAAAAACTTAACGCAAAATCTTCTGTTTCTGTATATAAGCTGTTGAAATTTAAGCAAGTATTAAATGCAAAAACAGAAAAAAAATTTCGAAGTACCATTTCTGAAGTCTTCCTCGATAATTTCGATGCTAGTACCTGCTTTCCTCAAATGACTATTACACCATGCTGTGAATGTCTGCAAATCAACAAATTACTAAGAAAGCCAAGATGATCTAAAATCTTTCTACGGAGTCATAGAAATATGAACTACAATAATAAAGAAAGTACTGTTATAAAGACAACACTAAAATGTTATCCGAGAAATTCAAATTGTATTCAAATGGCAGGTATAAAGCATTCCAACTTTTTTTTGTTGCTTCTCCCAGGTTGGATCCAACAATCCCTCACGATCCCATTCCTCTTCCTGTTGCGTGTAATCGTGTCCAGGCTGCTGTTGATAATAATTGCTTGAAGGTAATTGCTGATAATATTCTACCATTTTGTCCTTGACTTGAATCTCGCTCGATTCCCTTCAATAACAATCATTAGATGACATCCTTTTATCGATAAGTAATTAATGAACGTATTGTACGAATTCTTTGAAGTTATTCTATAATTTCTTTAAATGAGATAATAAATTTACAAACAGAAATGTTGTCTTCATTGATTAGAAATGAAAATAAGCAATGATTCTGGTGCATGAATGATATGAAGTGACAATTCATGACCCGTATTTTACTTGTAGAATTTACTTCTTATAGTTGTATCAGCATATGTTAATAATTATCATGATATTGACAATGAGGAGAGAAAAAGGTCAACCTCGATGATGAAAGATCAGCCTTTAAAAGAAAAGGACAAAGGATGAGACGACAGCAACATGAAATCAACCTTCAGCCTAAAGATTTGATCCCAATTTATCACTTATTCTTTCATTTAAACCATCTTGGCATACTACCAACTGACATAAATTCAAAAAATTTGAAATTCAGCTATTTCCATATGTAAATCATTTAAAAATGAACAAATTTGGGCACAAAAATTCTGAATATCATCGACTGGACATATTGGTATCGATTTTAGATTTGAAAGCGACAGAAAAAAATATATGTTCATGTAGATATTTCATCTTCCTTGACACAGCCAAAGATTATTTTGTGTAACACTTCGACATCTACATTTGGACGACGAATCCTCCTACCCACTAGTAATCTTCTGCTACTGTTATCGAGTAATCACTTCGTTAATTGGGCCATTACAAGTAAGATCGTTCGACAATAATCTTTGTAATATTTGCTGAAGGAAAAGATGAATACTCATCATATAAAAGAATAATTATTTCATTGACTGATTGAGCAATCTTTGAAGTGATGTGCGAACTTTTTTCATTCAGTCATTCATCAGCTCAAAAGATGATCTTTTCTTTTTTCGTCTTTTTATTCCACGGTTTTCGTCCTTCTCTACTGGCAACTGTGCTTCACTGATATGACTGATAACTACTTACCTGTCATTACAAGGTAGACAACAGAAAAGGGAAGTTGCATTTCATGTACTGAATGAAGGAGAAATGGTGAGCTGCGCAAATAACTTTCGAATTAACGGGAAAGACAAAAAACGGAATGCGTATTCCATTATAATTCAGTATAGATGTTATCATCATATATTTTTCAAAGTTCATTTCAGAGGGAAATGATGGAAGTTGAAATTATCATGAATGAAGAAAAAAAATTCCTTGGAATGAATGGATTTGTCTCCAAAGTTTCTTCTCTATTCTTTCAAACAGCTTGCAGTATAGATGTTATCATCATATATAACCCATACTTGATTTGCATAAAAAGCAAGTGAATGAATGGAAAAGAGCTACTCCAACAGATGCTCTCATAGTAAATTAGTGATCAAATTTACGCAAAGATAGAATATTTTTTGCAGCATTAGCAAGCCTATTCTCGGATATTTAACAGAAGGAACAAAATAATTAAATTTGAACAGTGACTAAGATTGAGATGAATTTAATCAGACAAAATTTTGGACACCAATAATCAAAGAAAGAAATAATATATAAAAATATATACATATTTTTGTAGATGCATACACAGAGACCAATAGAAAGAAAAAAGATGGGCATTGACGGTCAACGGAGAAAATGATTGCATAAAAGCCGCCTTGACAAGTTTCTGTGCAGAACTTCAAACAATAACCGACGTCAATTTAGGCAGTCAATTAGAGAGAATGTGGCTTCTTTTGATTAATAAATGTAAGTGGATTTAGTTGTAATTATTTGAACAGATTTGTCACTTTAATTAGCGCTAAACTACCTGAACATGACTTCATAGGAACTTATTCGATAGCTTTGTTTGGCGTAAAATGGCTAACAGTAATGCTTAAATAAATCGATGCGTGTGTTGCGTGATCATTTATGGAAGGTCATTCGCTACTCCCATATAAAACAGGTCATCAACTTTACGACATCTCAAACACCAAGCAATTTCGATGAAAATGCTCAATAAAATGATTCCATTAAGGATTCTACTGGTGCTAAATGTAAGAAGCGACAGATGAAAACCAACGAAGTCTACATACAAGAAGACAGATATGTCTTCCGAATGTGAACAGAAGCCGGATGAAAGTGTTATCTCTTGAGATATATTCCCCGATACATACGTATACACATATGTATTATTACAGCTTGCACTAAACTAAGTTGGTTTGAGAAGATGATAATGATGAAGTCGGGCTCAGATGGGAAGTAGGCTAGAGAAGCAAAAGGGAGAAAGGGAAAAAGTTTGAACAAAAATTTGTTTGAAAACAAGAAATGAAGGGAGTAGGCATTTTTAGAGAATAGTATTGAAAAGTTATGGAGGAGAGTTTTGAGCTTCGGTTGATTCAGTTGCTTCTTTTTTCCGAATCGAAGGTGAAGAGTAGCAATTGAAATATATGTCTGCGTTATACTTTCCTACATTTCCCGGAAAATTTGTGGCATTTTTCTGCTTGGCGGAAATGAGCAGCCACAGATAGAGCAAATGAAAATGTACGAAAAGCATCGACCACACCTGTTCCATTCATCTTTTCCGTTCTCCTTCAAAAATTCGTTTCATTTCGTCTTCCATTCTAACCAGAAAAGCATTTTGTAATTAAAAAACAAATAAGCAGCAAAGGAATATATTTTGTATACAATATGCCGATCTGTATAATCTTTAACTTCCAAAAATCTCAGATATGCCGCAGGATGAATGTGATGTCGGATACCGGATCTTTTTCTAGTTCTCTATATGGTGGTGTAACAAATTCGATCATGTTTGAGATCATTAAGAGCAGCCGATCTTAACTTTCTTATCTTCAAAAGTATAAATTTTTTGAAAATTAATATTTTCTGATCTCTTCTCGACTTGAACTGTCTCTAATATCTGGAGTGCACCATAACGAATTAAATTAAAAGTAATTAAAACTGAAAACTTAGCCTTTTACAGTGGCATATAAATCAGTGATCAATAACACTGCCTGAATAATAAATGAACCACAAACTCAACAAACAAAATTTCTTTTCTAAAATAAAGTAGAGGTTCTTTTATGGAGCAGAAAATCACTGAATAATATCTATCCTGAAGAGATCAAGTTGAGACAAAAACTGCAAGAAAAATTCATTTCAATGCATAAGTTTCAGTTCTTTGCTTAAAAAACATTGCAAATATTCCTTTTTTTAAGTTATAAAAATCGTAAAAAGTAAATATACAAAATAAATCATATTACATCTGCTTACTCCTAAAATGATTGATTTGCGATCACTTTGAAACCAGTGAGTAATTTTTTAGATTTGTTTTAAAGTTCATGATAAAAAAAACTTAAAATATTTTTTAAGATTTAAAATTCGTGGATAGCAAGCAAGAAAAAATTTTTGTTATACAATACAGACAAAAACAGTCCTTTCAGAAATTCTTAAAGATGGAAGATGTCGTTAAAGATAATTTTTTTCAACAATAAAAATATTCGAAATGGACAAAATTTAATCTAAAAATGGAAAATGAAAAATTACGCACTTGACGATCCAGTGCCGTAAAAGTTATATGTGAAGAAGAAAGAGAAATAAAGAGAGGGAATCGGATAAGATGGAACCAACATGAAGGAATGAAACGCATTTAAACGAAAATCAAAACTGCTGTCTTACAGATAAATTCGCGACAAACTGAACAACTCTGCTAGAAGATAACCGGTTTGTCGAACTGATAATCGCTTCTTTATGACAATCCCATGCACTACCAGACCTCTTCAATCTAATAAAAAATAAATATTCGTTGAGAAAAAGACTTCTTCTTTTACTTGCCCTCTTTTCTCTGCAATCAGATAAAAGGGTATTCTAATATTGTCATATATCTGCAAAGTGGACTCAAGATGAATAGGCCATTGATGCCCGATTGATTCTCAAGCAAAATTTCTTCAACTGGAATTAACCAAGAAAAGCAGAACATATCAAATCGATAATAAATATTTCATATAATAAGTACTACATTATAATTGCTACAACGAAAAGTTTCTTTTGTAATTGTTTTTGTCATTTTCTAATCAATATTTTGTTACAGTATTCAGATGTTTTCCTATCATTTCGACTGATATCATTTTAGATAAATTCTTGAAGACGCAATTATTTCAGAAATCTAATAAAAATTAAATATCAAAGATGAGGGTTAGCTAGACAAAAAGCACGTATTTGTGAAAGGATGTAAAATCCATTTTTGAAAAAATCAAATCTGAATGGAGAGGTTAAAGATCAGAAATCGATGAAAAGATCTGACACAATTGAGAAACTCCATCTTCGACCATTTAAAATAATGAATTTATGCAAGACTTGAGGAAGGAAGGCACTGTTCGCAATTTTGATTAATCTCTAAATGCGGAAAAGAATTTGCAAGTTCTTCACCAAGAAAAGATTTGGAGGGAGTAGCCAACTTAAAATTGATATGTATATAAGACAAACTTATAAGGCCAAGGATCACTGAAGAACATTAGTTCGAAATTATATACTGAATTTTTTACTTATTCGTGAACAATCCTGAGATTGCTTCATAACTACTTCGATAATCAATTGATAATATTTTGCTGTAGAAATCTCTTTTCTACATCTACATTGTCTCATAACGCTGAAGATTTGAGAAAAAAAAAATCCATAAATAAATAATGAGATTCTGGATTACAATCTCTTGGAAAAATCCAAACCCTCAATTCAATATCAAGATAACTTTATGCAACTTTATGCAAATTACTATAATATCGAGCTTCGCTTTGCTCACTTAATCTGTTTATCCTTAATTCAATTTTTCCGCTTATCATTAACAGTTACAGTATTTTTGCAATAGTTGCCATTCCCGAACTCTTTTTTTGTAAGTATCAATCGATATTGTTCTCAAGAGAGTTTGATTACTGTATTAGATTTGTTTCAGATGCTATACTGCATTACTCATTCTTTTAGTCTTATTTTGTCGAGAATAATCTTCTTGATAGAATTATAATCTTTTAGATTACCATCCTAAACTAAGGAAATGATTATTTCATTATACAGTGTTTGTTAGCAGTATTACTTATTAGAACATAGAGATCAAATCTTTAATACTATCCAAGTAGTTGTAAATTGCTGATATCCTCAAAAAATTAATATGAAATGAATGACTGGAATTTGAAAAATATTTTATAGTGAATTAAAACCATCAAAGAATACAGTTTATCGCTGCCTGTTCACTTTTTAGATATTGCTCGACTCACTTATATTCATAAAATTATGAACCTTTATTAATGAATCAGCAACACTGCTATCACCCGATGTATCCATTATAATGTGTGATCTTCGATCATTAAGAAAAAGTTTACAAAAATATATCCATCGTAAAGCATAGTAAGAATGTTTAGTTGATGAAATCTCAGAGTAGCCGAAGACTACAGATACGATACCTGCTTCTGGATATGTTATATTTTGTCCTAAATTGGATACGGAGTTAGGCATCTCTTTCAGACTAGAAAATCTGCAATTTTCTTGTATTCCTTTAGCTATTTGATGCCTAACTAAAAGTTCAGGTTTAATATCAAAAATACGTTTAAAAGTTCAAAATGAAAAAATTGCAAAAAAGTAATGGACGATAGCAGCACACTGTATACTAACATTAGCTAAGAATGACCTCGGAGATGGCTATAAGGTTGATGAGAAATGAAGGCAGAAGCTCGGAGAACATTGAATATTCTTTTTTTGATGATTTTCATCGTCTGGAAAAGATTTCATTTCAGCTAAAAATTCATTGTACACATTAGTCTTTCTTTTTCTCTTCTCCTTTTTCTACATTACTTGTCAGAGAGATTGCAAACTACATACTATTCGTACTGTACATTGAATATAAATAGTCTATGAGCAAGAGAAACGAACATCGAAACATATGAGCCATTGCGCTGATCAATCAATGTTTAAAAGTTTCACAAAAGTAAACATTTGAGAATTTGAGCAATTTCGAAGAGTATTTTGATTTGCTATTTCAATATTGCCATCTGTTCACTTCGTGATTCTCAGAAGCAGCTGCGCTATATGAAAATTTGACAAATAGCATTCAAGTAGTTTTCAACAAGCCACAACTTATAATATGAGAACATTTCAAATCTTTTGACTTAATCGATCAATCTTTACCTTCCATTTTTCAATAATTTGAAGAATACTCAATAGAGGTTTGCACTCTCACAAATATACAAACTAAAGTTCTTTTTAGTGGCCATGAATAATAACTGTTCTAAATTTAGTTTTTTATGAGCAGATGTCTCAGTCTTATTTAGCAAAAATTCTTTGGCTCTAAATCTACTTAGTAAGCTACGATAAATAATAAATAAAATTAAAAAAAAAAAAAAACTGCAGAAACAACAGGAAAATTTTTTGAAGTGCAAATGGTGAATGGGGAAATAAGCAAGAAGTCTAATGGATAATAAAATTAAAATGAAAATAGCTGTACTAATTAAAATTCGGTTTTTAACTTGGTAGATTTATATATCCGACAAAAGAAATAGAAACAAATTGCACTATGAAGAGCACACCTTTTTCAACTTTTTTCCATGCGTAAAAATGACTCACAAAGTGCTATTAATGAATCTGTTTATGTAATTCACATTTCCCTTGTATATTAGTGCAAAAACAAAATTTTCATTCAAAATAAATTTTCAATTTTCATTTAAAATAAATTTTCAATTTTCATTTAAAAATTTTCATTTTTTTCATTTAAAATTGACAAAAAAAAGCCTATTTTAATAATTTCGATAAAATCACGGAAAATAAAAACCTCATATTTTCTCCAACTTTCTTGATCAATCAATATCGATCAATATTTGTTGGTTAGACTAAGTTATTGGTGCAATATGCTTTGCAGTAGATTGCACGCAGTGTCAAAGAAAACTGGATGAACAACTCATGTATACAAAATCCGAAATGTTTAGATTTCATCTGCGAGAACTACCGCGTATTAGAAAGAACAAAGATCACTCCAATATTTCAACCATGATTATCATTTCTCATAATGGAGCTTCCAAAAAATTATTTTTCTAGTTCATTATTTTTCTAGTTCACTTGCTGATTAGATTTCCGCATGAATAATTAGCTTTAAATTTTGTTCGTGGATCTAAGGATTTCTGTGACATTAGAAAAAATCCATTTGATGCTAGCGGAAACTATTATTTGATTTTCCCAAAGGAATTGAGGAAACAGATTGAATGGAAGTGTTAGAAATGTTAATTTTTGATTTGCTGAGCATTAGTTATTTACTTGGTGATTTCAGTTTCGTTACGTTAAATTAATAAACCAGAGTACAAATTTAAAAATCGCTACTTCTTACGCATTATTTCGACTTTTTAAGATATAAAAATACTGCTTATTAAACAGTCTTTTGAAAATCTAGATATCATAGTGTTTTGATACAATTAAATTCGTTAAATTCATATAAATAAGTCAAAAGTTTTTCTTCTTTTTTTTAAAAAACAGATCTAGATGAGTAGATGACCGAAATCATGTGAAGCAATCATATTCAAACAATGATTTGAATTTAAAAAAAAATGCTTTAACTTTTAGCTGCAAACCTATTTAGCAAATCTAAGAAATTATTACAACTAATAATGATTCTGTTGGGAACCAGAAACAAAACAGAAGAATTGGACAAAATCCTAGAAAATTTATGACAGTAAATTAAGCAGAAATCATATAAGCAAAATTTTAGAGAAAATGAAAATGAAATGAAATAATTGACCGTTGTAAATCAATATTTATTTTATTTTTTTTTTTTTTTTTTGAGAAGCAAAATTGAAAGAATAGTCTGCTAATCGTGAAAAAAGTGTGGAAAACGAAACATCAGGAACATCGAGACAAAAATAAAAAGTCATTATTCCGTTCTTACCTATTTAAATTGTTCATTTATATTTCAATAAAATGCAGCCGCAGGTAGAAGAAATATGGCAGGAGTTTCGATTATTGAAAAACTTACTCTCAGTGAAAGTATAATTATGGATTCTGCGATTTTCGTTGTGTACTATTTCAAAGAATGTCGAAGCTTATATTTTTTCAAATTTTGAAGAATAAAGAATGTTAGTAATTGATTAATATCGATGCAAAACTAGTTTTCTTTCGAAAACTTAGAGCAGCCAGACTATTTAAGAGCAGACAGTAGAAATCATATAAAAAGACTACTTTTCATAGATGGTTGCCATACCATGCTTCAGAAAGTCAACGAACTTCTGCAGATGGCTGCATTAAATAATCCGATAAGTTTGGCTATCCTCAGTACGACTCGCTAATAATGCATGTAAAAATTTTTAAAATCTACAATCCTTTAAGCAATTCTTAATTGTAGGTTAAAAACTCCTTTATGGTCCCAAAACGATAAAATGATAATAGTACATATTGTTTTTCCAAATGTATCAGGTCGTGTCAGACTATTATTTTATCGACACTGAGAAACTCTTCATTACTCTGATATTTATTAAATTTATTCATGCCAAATATATTATTTCGTTTCACATTCTTTTTTCTACATAACGTTATGATTTTCAATATTTCAATATTTTTTCGATAGTCTTTTCATCACGGTTGCACCAAGAGCATTACTAACTTCCCATAAAATATGAAATCTCCGAAATTCCTTTTGTAATCACCACATGATGCATCATATATTATATAAATGGGCACACATTTCAATTAAATTCATGCATGAATCACAAAACAAGAATTTTACCTTTTGTCATTTCAGAACGTCGTTTTATCCCTAAAAAATCCTGAATAATATCCGTAATTTCGAACATAATGATTATTTGAAGATAATTGTTACTCAAATAGTGCATCCCAACATCCCTTAATTAAAATTAAAAATAATTTCTCCTGTTGAGAAAAACTAACACTTACCTATGTTTTGGGATGACTTATGCCTAATAACTTATAGTGTTATTTTCACTCAATTGCACTTTTTAAGCGTGATTTATAGGTGCTAACAACATATTTAAGTGTTGTCATTTGGAGACTGAGAGAAAAACATTTGTGCTCGAAATTATGAGAAAATGAACATTTTTGAAAATATTTGAAAATGAATTATGGAAAGCAAAAGCAATTTGATGCACAGCATGACAAGCAATGCATCAAATGTAATAAACTCATTTAGAGCATTCTCATCAAAACTAAGGCCATTTCGGATACTACTTTCGAGACTTTTTGATTCATTGCCGCCACATTATTTTAAATGCTCCCAGAGACAAAAATGGATGACCGAATATGCATTATAATATATACTAGCATAATTGCTCATTATACGGATTCCATCCAAAATTATTTTTTTATTTGCCATGTCGTATTATTGATGATAATACTGCACCCTTACTGTTAACAATTAATCTCAATTACGACTAATTAAAAATGAAATATTAAAAAACCGAATAATATACATCCCAACGCAAAATTTCTCTCAATGTGCGAAAATCAATAATTAAATTATAAGCTATTAGCTCTATCGAGACATAATCACCTGCATAAAGGTTATACACTAATCATTTTATGAGCAATTAATTTTCTTCATATCTAAGAAATTCCAGTTTCACCGCCAGCTTTAGTTGACAAGCGCGCCCCATTCCCAGATCAGATGCATGAAATTCGTTAAAGCGTTGACGGATGATAAACTGGCTGTAGTCTGTTTGCAAGAAAGCCTCAGTTGAACAACTAATTATATTAATAAATTTAATTTAATGAAGTGCTCTAACTAGACACTCTTTATCTGCAGTTTCATATTGTAAGCTAAACACTAGTCCTGCTATCCGATTTTTGATTTCAACACGTCATATTTGATTCCGATAGATTTGGGATATACTGCGCTAAGGCTAATCTATGCAACCGATTCCTGTTTTTGTTGATGAAGGGAATTCAATTGCAAAGACATCAGGATTATTCGAAATACTAATGGGTAAAAGGTCATGTAAAGAAATGAAACTAAATGAAAATCGTGAGAAGGATCAATTTCGAATATCTGAGAAGACTCAGGCCAAAACTATGTCAATTCATTTATTAAAAAGTGCAGAGATCTAAAAATTATCAAATAAAGTTATGAAATGCTGTTTAACAGCTTATCAAAAAAAAAAAAAAATCTTGATGTTTTATATCCAATTGAAATATTAAAGGCAGAATCAATAATTAACAATAGGCAGTTCCAAAACTGCTGAGATCAATGACGAAAAACGAGCGTCAAAATGCACCGAAGGACGTAGTTTGAACAATAAAATCCTCATGAAGATATGTTTCGCTAGTTGCGTAATTATAATGACCAATGATTTCAATCTGAAATATATTACATCATTAATACAACTCTAAATAGTTAAAAGGGCTTAAGTTTTACAAAAAAGAAAAAAAAATCCAAATATCGAAATAATAATAGTATTTCTTGAAATATCCCGAACATAAGTTGTGGATTAACCCAGGAAAATGAGAAATTTAGAATTTACAAATAACAGGAAGAAACTTTCCGAAAAGTTTCATTGGAAGCAAAGAAAATATGTTTGCGGACTATAATTAGCTACTATACATAAAGGCCACAAAAATTAATCTACAAACAACTTGAAGGAGCATGCCTCATCTAACTTGCAAATGTCATCACCTGCATAGCATTTTGCAACATTAAAATTTATGTGACATTTCCGAACTGAAAACAGAAACAAAATAAACAGAACACAACTGCGACCAAAATTAACAAAAGTGCTCACCTCCAGATACAATTTAATGCGCTGAAATGTTTCATAAAAACAAAACAATTCCGGGTTTTTCAAAAACTTTTATTGAAAGGAATTAGAAAAGTCAACAGACATAAGAATTGTTTTCATAACGATGACAATACCAAACGACATTTTTTAAGAGAAAAGGGGGTTTATGTTTAAAAAGAACACAATTTGAAAATGCTGCACTGCATCCATCATCTGTAGTTATGACCACTTCGATACCACATCAATACCACTATCGCGAAAGCACAGTGGAACTGACTGCCATCCGTAACATTTCAACATCATCCGCATTCATAACGCCTATATCGAAAATAATTCATTACGAAGTCTAATATATTTGAACGACACGACAAAAAGATGAAATATCCTGCAATCTATGAAAAAACCTTATGCAGTCAGATAAACATTAACAAAATACAGTGGACCTAATTTCATTATAACTATGCTTCAAATTTTGAAGAAAAATAAAAAAGCAGGAGAAAAAAAAGATGATATTCCAATTAAGCATCATTTCTTTCATGATAAAACAATTTTTTGCTGGTTAAAATAAAATCGAAACATGAAGGTCTATATTATGTTATATATGTAACCTGCAGAACCTACAATGATTAACTGTCGTTACATACTTCTGGAACAATTTTATTTCTACAGAAATGATAACCTCTAGCCTCTTTTGATAAAATTTTTTTCGATTCATGTTTGACAAGAAATGATGTATTTCGATATACTAGATCACATTTTAATCTGCAGATAGAAATAGGTATAGAAATCATTCCTAAATACTTGATTAAAATTTTGCGTAAGCTTCAACTCTCAAAGTTCATTTTTTTGCGCAAATCTCTTTTAATTAGAAGTAATCAAATAAAGGAAAACACTGAAGTTCTTAAAAAAAAAAAATAAATGAATAATAAAAAATAAAAATAAAAAAAAATGAAATAAGATTTCGAGCAGCAAATGAAAAATACATATAGAGAACAGAGAAACAGAAAAGGTGAACAAATTCCATTTCCGAGATGTCAATATATAATAATATTTCCTTCAATTCTTTACGAGATCCCCAGGATGATAGGATCAGGAAGATATGATGAAAATGATAATCGATTCAAGAAGCATTAGACAGTGAGTCATGGAAATTTGTTATTGACGTTAATGTAGAAACAGGAAACATAACTATTAATTTAAATTACTAGATCTATAACAACTGAAAAATGAAATGAAATGATGAGAATTATTAGTATTAGTACGTTTACAAAAATATAATTGAATGAAACTTGCCTCTACAACAAAACCTTATTCTGCTTACACAACTGTCACACACATCAAAAAAGAATAAAACTGGGGGAGCAATGTTGATGAAAACATCATTATAAAAAACTTTACATAAAACGTATTATTTGATGAAATATAGAGAGCGTATTCAGAGCATTAAAATTATTTTACAAATCAATTAAATCCCTTAAGAAGAGTTCTGCAAAATAAATTCAAAATGGTCTTTAAATTTATAAACCGTTTCATCAGTAAATTTTATTACAATTCGAAAAGACTGATGATCCATCACTTAGCAATGAAATTCTTACAAATCAAAAAGATTGCAGACAGGGATCTCATGAATTTGAGCTCATATGCCGATAAAAATTTGATAAAATTAAACCAAATATATGACAAAGATTGCAGTATGGAGAGAAAAAACTAAAAAAATTTAACATCAAAAAACCGAAAGTGTAAATGAATCATATTGCCTGGATGCAACAATTTTTATACCATTAGCTGGCAGTAAGTTATTCTTTAAAGCTTAGAGGATTACTGCAACCATAACAATTCATGAAAATCCAGGCTTTTAGGTTCACAAAACCAGTTAAATTTAATTATTCAAAAAAAGAGTAATTATGAGTAGACATTCCGCACATTTAACAAGTCTAAGAGAATTCGTAAAAATCATTTCCATTTGACAAATCTTAAAAAAATTACTCATAGTACTGACATGAAAATTTGACGTGATACCAAGAAAGTTAAAAAGAACATACCTGATAAAGTGCACATCGATTCCAGGAGAAACGCATAAAACACCTCGAGAGAGTAGTGCGCCACAGTTGCAAAGAATGAAATGAATTGAGAAATACATAACATGAAGAGGCAAAAAGGCGATCATTTAGAGAATAGAAAAACATAATTTGCTCTTATTTATTGAATATAAGTAAGGCGACGTTCAACAATTAATATGCACGTCGACCTGATGAAGAGGAATGTCGTGGTGAGTAGTCATAACGTTCTCGAGAACGAGATCGACTTCTGGACGAGCGACGATGTCGCTTACGAGACCGTTCAGAAGGCGATCGCGAACGATCACGATTTGATCGGTGCTTACGTGAAGATGAATTGTATGATTTACTCTCTATTCCATTTAGAGTATCCTGAAATCTTTTTTGGTATCATATATGCACGTATGCAGCATATTCCAAATCATAGAAATCAAATTTTATAATAACTACCAGACAAAATTTTTGAAAATAGCAAATATAACCTGCAATGAGGAAATGAGGACTTTGCACCGATCATCGTTAGCAACACGACTTTGTCGAATAAGTGATATGGCAGTGACTAATGTTTCAATAGCGGATGCATAATCATTTGCAGCAGCATCGCTTACAGCACGCGTTATAGCTGACGATGAAACAGTACGATTACGATTCATTATTTCTTCAAATTCAGCTTCCGATACTCCTTCGATGCTGCAGGGAACTGATGCTGGTCCTGTAATTTTTTAAAATTAAGCTATTGTTCTCATTATATTATGTTACATTAATGAAAAATATTTCTTATTGGATCTATTGAAATGACTTTTACGTCCCTATGGAAATGTCATTATAGGAAATAAAGTAAATACCTCCTCCATAATTCTGACGATATACTTGGGGATTGATGTGGGCACCTGGCGGAGGAAAGGAAGGAGGAGGATGCGATGTAGGTGGAGCACCGGGTGGAGCCATTCCTGTTACTGGTTGCGAAGTGCTTGATGGACCTGTTGGTCCTGCCGATGACATTGGTGGCAAAGCTTGCGGTGGCTGACCGAAACCAGGAGGTGGTCGATTCATTGGTGGAGCACCGGGTGGTGGTGCTCCTGCTGAAAAAAAAACTGTGGAAACGAAGAAATTAAAAGAAAACTTATTTAATACTGAACCCACTAAATCGATTGTGGTTAAAACTGGTTAACTGTATGTTCAGATATATTTTTCTAATAACAATATCGTTTACCTGATAACTGAACTTGTGGCATGTTTGGTGGTGGAGCACTTAAGTTGACCGGCGGTCGAGTCACACTAAGTGCACCAAGTGGGAGGGGTTGTGAGGTTGGTGGAGGACCACGCAATTGCGGCGGCTGCTGATTGGTTGGCAATATCAATGCAACTTGAGCTGCTGGACGCAATGATGGAATCGGTGGAGGAACCTGAAACAATCGTATTAATAAAGAAACTTTAAAAATTCATCTTCAAATAATAAAACTGTGTTTAAAATTACCTGGACCTGCGGTCGTAATGGTACGGGTGGTGGCATAGTCATTTGTCCAGGCTGTAGTGGCTGCTGCGGTGGCATGCCAATACGAATGGTACCAACAAATGGTGTTTTTTGATCATCCTTCTTGGTGTCCTTTTTGTCATTTCTCTAAAAAGTATAAAAAGATTTTTTGAACTTGAGCTAGTGAAAAAATTGAAGGCCATATCTATTGGGAATATGTTGGAAAATACCTGATCGACTCGTCTAGTAGCATCTTCGAATTTCGCCAGTGATGCTTTTGTGTATGGAAGAACAACAAGCTGCTGTCCGTGAAGCGTTTTTTGTGGCAATTTTTCCATAACTGTTTTAACAGAACTTTCAGCAGTAAAAACTGCTAATGCAAAACCTTTACTCTGACCATTATTTCGATTTTCATAAAATTTAATGTCGATTAAATTTGTAGCGCCGCATGATAATATCATCGTTTGCAAATCAACGTCCGTTGTCCACCATGTCATATTACCTGAGGATAATAACAAATCGATAAGCGTCTCAAGAACAGTCTTAATCATAAATGAATGAAAAAAATATTCGCGTAAAGTAGAAAAGCCAACATTCAAATTTTATTACTTCTACTTCATTTGCACTATTATCATTCTTTAATATTTAACTGACTATCTATTCCAGTTTAGATTTAGAATGAGTCAATGTGTTTATCAGAAGCAGTCTCCAGTAACACACCTCACAAGTATTCAATCAAATTAATTATCATGTATATTCATCAATAAGTACGTTTAATTAGGCATCAATTCTTTATTTTAGTAGACAAATAAGAATTTTTTTTTTTAACAGTTTGACTAAACGTTAAAATGTCTGAATAAAATTAAAAAAAATTACCTATATAACAACAGTATCGTCGACCAGTGTTGTTTTGGTTTACACCGAGTGCTGGAAGAGTTTTTGATTGACCTCCCTGTGAAGTAGGGATAATGCTTGACTTTACAGGTAGTAATTCTGTTTTTACAACTTTCCCAGATGGTTCAATCGCTGCGTCATATAAATCCGTATCATTCACTTCAGATTTCACTACTTTTGTTTCATTTTCAGCACTACCATTTTTCGATGCATGATTGCCTTCCCTATCCCTGCATACAAACAAAATTTTTTAGCTTTGTTTGCTGAAATATTAAATGGAAAGTTAGATGTGATGTAATTTATGATTATTCGGAATTAGCAACTAAAAGATTTGCCAGTACTACATGTTATTCGACAAAGTGCTGGAAATAGCAATAGTATTCATAAAATTCGGATGCAAAGTAGATGTGATCATATCATAAAGTGGACAAGTAATATACAATTCAACCAAAAATAATAACAATAAATAATTTTCTATGTATTTTAAGGAATATTACTGGATATTATCAGTGCAAAATCATCTGGACAATTGTAGAAAATTTATAAGCTTCTTACTTGGTTATGTCGTCATCATCATCACCCAAAACATCACGTTCGCTGAAGTGAGTATCAAGTTCACCATCTCCATATAAATCAATATCATTGTCCGGCTGATCTAATATATCAGCCATCTTACAGCTAATCCAGCCAATACAATTCTTATTCTAGAAAAAGTTCAATAATTTACAACCAATTCCGGAAAACCAAAATTTCTTGCGATCATTTTCGAAATTTAGTTGATTGCGAACAAAGAAATCATTGAGTACAATCAACATTCATAATTTCATAATCATAATTTTTCAATTTTAGTCACCACTCAAAGCGGTAAGAAAACATAAGCAAGAAAAAGAAAGAGCGGAATGACACTGACATAAGCCGACATAATACACGAATGGAAAACAATTTTCCACGTGACTCAGATTATACTGAATGTAGCGAGTGATAAGCCAAAGAGATGCATTTGAGAACAAAGAGTCGTCTCTGTAGAATAAATGAAACTGAGATAACCAAAATAATGCTTCCTTACAACTTTTAAGTGAAAAAAAAAATAGAAAGTACTGTCGACTAAAAATCTCGAATTTCCAGTCCAATGTAATGTAAAGTGAAAGGCCGAGAAATCCGAATCAGTGCGTAGGGAATAAGAAAATCGTTCAACTAGGCTTACATAGGTACTCCGTCAATCCCAACGTGACACAACCAATCTGACCTACAAACAGCTCTCCGTGCACTACGTATCACAAGAAAACCACGCCACCTGGCAATCTCCCAAATTCGGAATCGATTGTTGACACGCTGTGCAACTGGTTATCCTACCCGTTGAATTGTTGAGTGTTTTTAACTGTATGATTTACATGTGGGTTATGTTCAAGGCGCGAGTGCTGAAAAGGATTGTGAACTGATTGAGAACTTATGTCACTATTATCTCATCATCACTGCCTACACAACGTCATCAGGCGGCATATAGTAAGCGTACGCTGCGTGTCCATGAATGTTCCCACCTGTGAACTACTTGTTCATATGACAACTGATACCTGTCCAAAGCATGAGTGGATATTTCCTTCATTTTAATGCAAGGGGCTATTCTATAGCTTAAAAAGATGGCATTAGTTCCTCGGGATTTCCGCGTTAAAAAAAAAAAAAAGACTGGAAGGATAACAGTTTTGTAAAATATAGTTGTAAAATATTGTAATGAACTGATAATCTAATACTAATAAATATATTTAAACAGTATAGAATTTACTCGATAAAGAGAGCTTCTTCATGTGAGATTCAGAATTTATATGCTTACTCGATTATTTCAATTAACTCGATTTGTGTATTGTCATTCCAAGCGTTTTACAATGCCTAAAATTGGTACACACGACGGGAAATTCCACTGTGATGAGGTGATCATTCCTTTTTTAATTTTATTTCTTACAGAAAAGATAGTAAAGATAATGATTTTTGTCAGAGAGTGAAAATTAATGATGTTTCGTTGCGGAAGAAATCACACAAAGATAGGTGTATAAATTATGTAAAGGTCACTTGGGAGATAGTGTAAAGTTTGCTGAAATATTAAACTGTGGATAAATGTAGATTATTCGATATAGGAGAACAAATTCATTCGATATGATCTATATTTCTTGCTTTTATTTTATGCAGCTTTTAATGGCATGATTTATTAATCATTTTAGTGTATTAAATAGGAAGATGCTAAATTATTTTCAGGCTTTTGCAATCTTCTTGTTGAAATCACTTCCCGAATACAATAATTATGAGATTATACGGTATGCACTATTTGTAATTTATTCATTTTAAGTTTATTTACTAAGTTTCATTTCTCATTCTTCTATAATTTGGATATGCATAATTGCAGTTTTTATCTTCGGCTGGATTTTCGATTATTTGCCATTTAATTTTATAGTAGAATTTCTGGTATTATTTCGTCGCTATCATAGTCTAGAAATAATTAAGGATATTTTCGAGATTTACTGTCTATTTTTTTCTGCTATTTTGATATTTTATTCTCACAATTTCAGTTAGTATAACACTTTTTCCTGTTTATATGGCCAGTTTTAGTTTTGCTACTGCAAATCCTTTCTCATTCGTACACTGCAAACAACTGTTGGATTTATGTGCTAAAATCAGTTTAAATAGAAATGTTTATGACTGTTTTGTAGAACCCGTGATAAGGACGTGCTCAATGTATGCAATATTGTGGTTGATGTTGGTGGTGAATATAGCCATGCCGCAATGAAATATGATCATCATCAAAGGTTACTGTTTTCATTCTTTTGGTGCTCATAACAATATAATTCAGAAATATTTGCATTGACATTTTCAATATCTTTTAATTACGCTGCAAAATAGTATTTTTAATAGTGAAATTTTTTAGGCATTATAAAAATCATTATAAACAACAATTAAAAATAAAATTATTCCAATTTTCTATTCTGTGTATATCCATTTTGATCAGTATAATGAGTGATTTGTTACAAAAAATCTGTTTTACAAATACTGTATATCAGCGAAGTACATTTAGTTTTTAATTATTTTTAATAATTTTTTTTTTTAATTTTTAATGATTTTATTCCTGATTTAGTTTTTAATAATTATTTTAAAAATTTAATAATTAATAATTTAATAATTTAATTTAATTTAATAATTAATTTAATAATTACTTTAATTTAATAATAATTTAAATTTAATTTAATTTAATAATTAACTTAATAATTAATAATTTCATAATAATTAAGAATTTAAGTTTTTAATAATTTTTTATTAATTTCTGCATTTTTAATCATGTAATCGAGAAAATTCCTGATCCCAGAACTATGCGGTGGAGCAATAATAACATGTCATATTGAAAAGTAATGATAACCTTATGAATTTCTTGGGGTGCATCATGAATCTGTCGGATTACATTTATAATGAAAAAATAATTTTTATAGAGATTTTGCTCATACAATGAACACTTTGCAAGTACTGAATTTTGATACGAAATTAAGTTCGGCGGGTCTTATTTACGCTCACTATGGGAAAAATGTTATTAGTGCATTGCTTGGATTGCCGCACAATGATCCAGTGATTGATATTTTATTCAAGAAAGTCTATGAAATATTTGTGGAATCTATCGATGCAGTAGACAATGGAATTGCTCAGTTTGATGGCGAACCAAGGTGTATTTATCAAGTAACTGATATGTAAAGATTTAACTCTGGAAGAATCTTTTTTATTGATAATATCCATTACTTTGTAATGACGAGATATGCCAACGGCTTTATTATTACGCATGCAAATTCAGCATACTTTTGATAATTTACATCATTTAATTTTAGATATTATTTGGGTGGTACACTCTCTTCTAGAGTTTCAATGTTAAATCCTGCATGGAATGAAAATTTGGTCAACGTGGATGAGAGGCAATTTTTTATGATTTTTTAAAATAAATTTTAAATCGGGCATCTGATAACTTCTATTTTTAGGTGTTTTTAAATTTCCTAGTTACAGGTTTATGTTGGCAATCAAATTAGTTGGTAAAGAATTCAATGAGGTGCTCACTTATCTTTACAAATCTTGGCTACCAGCACGTAGCCTAGTTGTAAATGCAGTCATTCATCGTTTTGACGTTTGTTATTTTTCACTAATTTTGTTATTATAATGATCACGCAATTTTTGTCTGACAAATTAGATCTTTCATTCATTAAAATTTGTATCGGATTCAGGATATAAATTAATTACCTTATTACATATCTACTGGTTGAATTTTAATTTAAAATATTCCTTATTTCATTTTTTTTTTTTTTTAATACATTGTTCTTCCAGTTTTCAGGGCTTCGTCTATGCCTCCTATTTCTCATCCTTATGTTTAGCTAATTAAATTATATTTCGTCATAGTTTATGATTGATAACATTTTGTCTGCTTTATTCTGGAATCAACGACTGTTCTATACTGGATTCCTTGTAGGTTGACAAAAGTGGCCAAATATTTTGCTTGGAAGGTGGAGGAGTGCCATGGAAAGATCATTTTTTTCTCATTGAAGAACAACTTAATGTAAAAAACGATGGTATTACATATGTGATTTATAAGGATAATACAAACGCGCATTGGAGAGTGCAAGCTATTCCAATAAGCGAAAAACAGCCTTTTCAAAACAGGTTTTTTATTCTAGTTTTTCTAAATTGCTTGGTTTTCGTACAGATTTTCTAAACTCTTTATATTGTATCCAGTACGCTTGTAACTATTTTTTATAATCATGGTTTTCTCTTTTTATGATCAATATGTTCATGCATTATATATATATATGTGGTTCTAAACTGTACATGATAGTTTATACTAAATAGTTTAGAAAGTTCAGTTATTCAAAAATTGTCTTGCTGAAAAGTGTGTACCAGCTCATTTAAATTGTCTATATAGAATTTTTGGTACCAGTTGTGAAATTTTTTAAGTTTCCATTTTTCAGACTACCCCTACCAAAAGCATGGCGTGGTCTTCGTGATGCAGAATTGACAGAAATAGCAGATATACCCGGCTGCACTTTCGTCCATCCAACTGGTTTCATTGGAGGCAATAAATCACTGCAGGGCGTACTAGAGATGGCACGGAAATCATTATCTCTCGCTGGAAAATATAAAAATTGATGTGTATTATTTTTAGATTATCATATGTGTTTGATGCAGTTTTCATGTGAGCTTCTTTGAATTTTATATTATCAATGTGCAAATTTCCTCAAAATTTTTGTTGGAATTAATTTTGAGCTGCAGAGATACTGTGAAGATTACGGTTTAAAGTCATATCATTTTTTACAGTTCCTTGTGAGGCATCGGTTTTCATGTCTCGATGTTATTGTTAAAAATATTAGTTTTTCTTTAAAATAAGGTTTGTTTTGAATGAATATAGCAGTGCTTATTTGATAGACTAAAATATGATATAAGTCATTATTAACAGAAATTTATCTAAAGAAGCTGTTGGGAAACTTGATTTTTAGCACGAACGAATCTCAGATTTGGATTCGGCTACAATAAAATTGTCGAGAAATTTGCTTGCGGCGCAACTTCAAACTTGGGTAATTAACTTTATCACTAAACTTTGACAACACAACAACGAATACGATCATTACAATATCCGCATGTCAACAAAACAATTCTAATGATGATACCAGGACCCAGAAGGAAAAGGGCTAAAAACCTTGATCTAATAAATCGCCCTTGTGATGGCAAACCCATAAAAATGATCCTATGCTTAGGACTACTCCTGTTTATAGAGAGAGGACAATGATAGAGTTTGATCTATAAGAAGGCGCCATTATTAGCACATGAGAGCGCACCTTTATTGGCGCGTGAACTAGATCTCAATATTTAAATTATTGATTGCACATCAAAATAACAGCTCAAAACGACAAAAAAAATGACTGAATTATACAATTGGTATTACAAAGTTTCTCGGAATTTCCGACAGAAGCATCAAAATTACAGCTTAATCATTGGAGAAATTAAAAATATATGATGTAATACTTGATACACTATGGTTTTCTCTTATTCCAACTGCTAATCCTGGAATCCAGTTTTTTTAAAGCCATATTTTATGAAACGCTCGATAAGAGAATTTCTTTTATACAAGTGATCCCTAAATATTCCGAAAGAAAATTTGATAAAAGAAAGAACTTACAAAATAAAGTCACATCAGTGTTTGATCTTAGCAAATGCTGATAAAAAATGTCGAAAATTTCTGACAATTTGTCGAAGTTACTAAACACTGGCAACATAATGAGTGAAGGGAAGTTCCTACTTATCCAGAGTTATATTTACAGTGTTGTAATGCGTTGATTCCAGTTGACTGTTTCATATTATTTCATTTGATTTCATAATATCTCGTTAATTATTTTATACTTGTTTCCTGTTTTCCTTAGTGTTGCATTTTTTCTGATGACATTAATTTTGCTATATTTTCATTTTGCTATAAAGCGTTAGATAATTGTTTTCCGCTTGAGGGATTCAGAATGTAGCAGATTGATGGAAAGTATTCAGTTATTTTATGGCAGTATGTAATGACAAAAATTGCATCTGAGTCGAGCAATGTCTTTTTTTAATTTCAAAATCACAAGACTTTTTTCGTGAGACAGCTCAATAGGTAATATATGCAGAATAGACGAGCACGAAGGAAATAATTATGATGAATTTCAGTTGGAATTGTCACTCGAGAATAGTACTAGTTGCCGCAATAATTGGGGATGTACGAAAAGATTATTCGACTAACTATTGTAAATGGTTACTCCATCTGGACAGTTGGTGGAGTAATGATTTCCAATCAATTTGATGGTAGTTTCTTGCGGAAAGTGAATGGTCTGCAATGATTTAATTCTTGTTACTAGTACTTCCCAATGAATGCATAAATATTGTAAGTACAGAATTGTAAGCAATGTTTAAGTGCGGTAATTCAAAATATGTATGCTCCAAAATTTTCCGGAAAGTTGGAAAAAAATATTGATCGGCAAGGTTCAAGTGATCCAAACATTAGCAATCTAGCTGCGGATGATTAAAACGGATTCATTAGAACTGGAAGATCTCTTGAAACAAATTTAACATTTAATCTGGGACATTTAAATTATTGACATCACTCCGGTATCATTGTTTATTTGCTGAATGTCGGAAAAGCCGAAATTAGTTTATTTAGTTTATTTTGTTAAGGGAATTCAAATGTTGGCAATTTGTGCTTCTTATTAAAATTATCTAGCGCTGATAACACGCATCTTTTGGTAAATAGTTTAACATCAACAGTGTATTAACTGGTGCCAACATCACGCGCAACTCAAATGTCTTGGTGTAAACAGTCTGTTACTGATAAGGTTTGTGTACTTTGTTATATTAACAAAAATGGTCTCGCGCAAGCGATCTATCATATTTTTCATAACTACCCACCTAAAGTCAACTACATTTTTTTTCCGGACCAAAGTTTAACAGCATTTTTTCTGGACTAACAGTTAACAACTTCCCTTGCTCCACTATAAAAACAACACTTCTCGATCAACGCTCAATCGAAAAAATTTCTTTTTCAAGCTCTTACTTCCTATGTATAATTTTATTTCATTATTGCGCTATAATAATTGTAATTTTATTATTCGCGAAGTTTATAATTAACACCAGATAAAGTGTTTGTTATTAAACCTCTTGAGCAGTCGTCCTATACTTTCTCAAATAACTACATCAAGCTCCTCCAAACAATCTCCTTAAAATATCTTGCAAAAAAAAAAATCCAAACAATTTCCAACAAAATTTTTTTTTCTACTGCTTTTGTATTAAAATAAATCTACGGTGACCTGAACAAATCTGAATGAGGCATAATACCTTAACCTACATTTTTTTTGCGGGGTTACAGTCGATTTTTATTTTTATTGTATTGCAGGAATAATTCTTTATTTTCACATAATGTTTTCAGTTTATTTTCAGTTGTTTTCAGTTCATTACGCTGAGTTATAAATGGACTCAAGAATGTGCATGTTTTGGGAATGAACGAGATGTATGCGTTGTTCACTTCGTCAAATGCGAATAAAAATTGGGAAAAATTATATGGAAAAAAGTTTATATTGTTATAGCATAGGAGATAATTCATAATATATAATTTTTAATCTTAACATAATTCTTAATGTAAATAAATCCTTAATCTTAATATAATTTTTAATATATAAATTTTAATTGGTGGAAAAGATATTGTACCGAAAGTTAAATTAATATAGAGATTTTTGAAATATCACTTTCATTAGAGGCCTATTTGAAAATTTTTTTTCTCATTGTTATTGGAATAGATACTTATTCTGTTTTAAGGATATGATGCCCAGCTTTTCTTTTTACTCTTTATACTGAGAACAGAATCTGCTTCACAACTTTTTATAGTAGTTTTCTCAAAGGGACCTATAAATTTAGAAAAAACATGTTTTAAAATCCAAGAGATTGTCATTGTAACTTGTGGACTCAGGACAATTAATAGTTTTGCGGGGAAGTACTCAATGCTTAGCTTGTAAATTTAACAATGATGATTTCAACCAGTTAAACTGATTGACATTGCTGACAAAGATTGTTGAAGATTATTATGAATTTTGTGAAGGAGCTAAAACTGTTCATGATTTTTTTTCTCATTTTTTGAATTTCAAAATTTTGGCTAATAAGTATTTTGGTCGAAGATTGATTTTTAATTAGCAAGTTGTAAGGTTATACTTTTTTCGATGGATTTAGAATGATTCACTATTCATTCTAAATCTATCGCATTATTAAAATTATTTTGAATCCATAAATTCAAAAATGATAGTACTTTGGTTTTAAAGTTCGTTTTTTTTTATTAACTCTTTGCTAAAATTATTACAGAAAGTAGCGGAGGTATCGATAAAGACTTGAAGAATTGTATCAGATTGCTGATATGGTTTATGTCCACATTTATCATTTAAAAATGTTATCAGTGCTGCATCAAGGGATACGATCCTGCTCTTATTATCTATATAAATAAAAATGAATTGTGCGATATTCCAAAGTAATTCTAGTTTCCATAGAATATATTATTCATCTCAAATGATTTTTTAAACTTTATGTCTACAGAATTGTTGCTGACGATTTTCGAAATTTTATGCATCTCTTTTGCTTTTCCCATCATTATATAATGTTTGGTTTTATAAAAAGATTTCTTGACAAATCATAGACGATTCTTTTCCCTATCTTTTACACTGCTGTTGTTTGTGTGAACAATTGATATATTTATCTAAAGATGCGATGTTTTAAATCGATTTAAAATTTTAGTTTTATTTTGAATTTTGTGCACTACAGTTTTGATCCTTTTTCCATTCTGATGATTATAAATGCATCATTAATTTTATGAATTCCATCTGCAAGCTGATGTGAATTGTTTGCAGAAAATAACTGATATGATAACTGTCCTAGTTTACAGCTGGACATTGCTCTCGGGGAGAATGTACGAGAGTAACCAATAACTCTGAAAAAGTTCATGAAATGAAATAAATCACTTGCACTTATAGTTCAAAGTTTATCATCTATGAAATGGCAGAATGATCAGCCAATGGCAGATATAAGTGCTACGAGTTGTTTACAAACTTGTGCCTCTCGAGAGAGGCTGAAATAAGGCAGCAGGCTACATAAATGTTTTGGAAAATTAGATTCGAGAGAAGCCCGTTTCTCTTCATCTTTTCCCTCTTTCTAAGTGCAGTTGTTATTTACGTCAACAAAAATTGATTATTAAAGTTGTGATTGCTCCAGTTTTCTCTCCTCTTGATATTTCATCATAAATAACTCTATAATAACCATTTGAACCATGCTTAGCAGTATTAAGTATTAATATCTCCTGTGAACATTATCTTTATTTCTTAGTTTTCTATTCTCGTTGAATTGGTCTTCCTGGAATTGATTAGCAATAAGCAATTATTTTCGAATAGAATCGAAATAATATCTTTCATCAACTTATTTTCTTCAAAAAATTCCTCAAAAAAGTGCTCCTTATCTGCAAAATGTGGGTTGTGTACAATGTTATGCAGAAAATGTTGAGTATCGCAGAAACAAGGAGTTAGCAAGTAATGATTTTTCCTTCATTGAATAGTGAGAAATACGTTACCTTCTTCAAACTGAAGCTATAATCGAAGATTTTGCGTGTAAGAAGATTGTTTGCATGTTCATTAGAAACATTCACGATTTCCGGCTTTCCAAAAAGTGGAGAAAAAAGTTTTCGATTTCTTTTACTTCCTCTTTAAATGCTTTCACCTATCCTTCTTGCTATTAATAAGTGGTTGTATTCTTATTCTGCTATCAGTAAATCTTAACCTTATTTTTAAATCAAGAAATTTGAAGATTATAGAGGCATTAGAAGAGATATTAAATTTTCCGAAAAATCAACTATATATTTTCTGCTCTTCCGATGATTATTTAATAACTAATTACAACTTCACCTAGAAATGTTCTCCAGATCCCACTGATAGAAAAGTATTGTTTATATTTGGCTATCAGTTAGCATCGTGCTTCTTTAATACAGAAATAGTGAGTTCACTTGACATTATTCAGAAATTGTCAAAGAGTAAAGGTTCTTGATATTGAAATTACAACTTGAAATTGGGGATCAGCAACAGTTGTCTCTTTGACTGGAGCAACTTGTTTGAGAAGTGCATTGGTCTTGATCTGAAAGAGATCAGGTTGCGCACAGGTAATTAGAAAGAAAGTAGAATGTGTTGTATTGCTGGCATTGCATGAGGAACAGAAGACTTTGGGTGTTGATAAGCTGTTCCACTTCCACTTGCAACAAACAGGTTTATCATTGTGCATCTTGGAGAAAGCAATGCAAGAACAATTGTGCATGAGAAATATGCTCACAGATCTGTCAAGTTGCAGATGTATCACAAAAGTCTTTGAAAATATAAGTAGACAGTTAGAGTGAGAAGTTCAAATTCTGTTGATATAGCGAGAAAAGCATTTAAGATGGGCCGTTTGGGAGTAAGCAAAAATGATTTATGGAAGATATAAATGCCTATTTTATTTTGATAGTTTACGAATTTATGATGTTATAATAATGATGGTCTTTGCCATATGATTTCTTTTTCTGCTATATCAATCGAAATTTCAACTTTTTTCTTTCTTACTTAGACACTGTAGCACTATTGAAAGGTGAAATTTTGTCTTGATATTTAATTACACGCTTAATCCCTTCTTCGTTTCAGTTTAGCTTTTTTTGTTCGATGGAATGAAAATAGATCTTATCACATTTTAGAATCCAACTTCTCGAAAGTTATTAATCAACAATTAGTCACTATTTAACCATATATAAATGTCCCTCAAGTTTTCATAGGACTAAACTTGTTGGTGATTGCAGTCATCCAGTGAAATTGCATTTCAGTGTAACATGAATGGACAGGGAAACAACAAAAGTGTTAACATCAGCTTATCAGCATCATAATATTTGTCTTTCCTGAATGTGAACTGGAATGTTAAGTAGAGAAAAAAAAATGAATGTTTTCCCTTTTGCCATCAGCTCTGCTTATCATCATATTAAACCATAATTACACAGACAAAATGATTGATTCATAATTTGCACATATGCATCGAGGAACTTTTTATCAATTTATCAAGATAGATAACATTAAAAATTCCGTTTTCACTTGCTGTTATATCGAATGATTCTCTTCTTGAACTTGAAGATACCAAGATAAGTAGGAGCAATGTTGTTTTATTTGATATTTTCTGGGAAAAAGAAGTAATTTCTGTATGTGATTCCATTTAATGTCTATCAAGCATTTCCTTCATCATATATGATCGATAGTTGCATTGTCTCTGTCATGATTAATTTTCTACAAAGCAAACTTCGAAAGATTAACTCTGGATCTGGAATTTAAAATATGAAAGTTTTTCAATATTTTTATAACACTAACCTATTTATAAGATTCTTTTTTTGCATAATAAGGGAATGCTTTAGGTAAACAATTCCAAATTATTTCAACTTTTTAATGTATAGAAATATTTTGTTTCTCAATCAACAGTTTAAATTTTATTATTTTTAAATGGCAGATGTGATAGAAGAAAGTCTTTCTCAATATATTCCACATGGCCGTCAAACTACTATTATCGAGGAGAACATGAATAGTACATGTTATTTTACAAGGGGAACCAGTTTTCGTGATTTTCTGGGAAATCCATCGGAAAGATATGAACTTGAAGGAGGCGTTGTAATCGTCCCTACTGGTTTTGGAACGTCCTTGCCCAAAGTCATTTGTATTAACTTTTTTTGCATTTTGTTAACAAAAGAGAAATTCGAAAATGTTGTAAAGGACCGCTATGTAGGAAAAACCAATAATTTTTTTTTGTGTTTAGGATGACAGTAAATGCAAGAGAGCAAGAGGGTAAGAGAAGTTAGTTTCGAAATTCATCCGTTTAAAAAAATTCTCCCTCAAGAATCAAATTTTATTGAAAAATTGAATTTTCACCCAATCGGGGTCGGTGAACGGTAGGAATGACAGGCTCTATAATCAAACAGTTGTACCTGCGAATTTAAGTGAAGAAGTAATTCACATAATTTCGATTGCGAATCTTCGTCCTCTTTATGAGATTCCCGTAACTTAAACTGTGGATTTTCCCAATTATCTATTTCTTTTCATGATTATTCTGGAATTAATAATAATTAAATCAGTTAACGTTTTATCTTTGTCAGTAAATACCTTTTTGCTAACTTTTATTTCGAATTCAAGTAATAATAGAGATTTTCAAGCTTATTATACTAATCAGCCGTGTTGTATGGCTTCCATTACCACAGTGATGTACCTTTCGTCGCACCTCTTGTTTTCCAGAGAATCTTGCTAATCGACCCAAAATTGCAAATGTTGAGCGACTCTCCTGCATTATTTCCTCTCATTTTCCACCCACAAAATCTTCTTTTTCGTTAGAATTTGGATGACAGAAAGATTCTGTCTTCTTCATATCAAGTACTTTTCAATCGAAATGACTCTCAAAATATTCCCACAAATTTAACCCCTTACAGTTCTTTAATTATTTTGGCATACTGTCAAAAAGGGTGTGAATGACAAATGTGTTATGTAATATCTGTACTGCAAGAAATGTCTTTTTCCCGTTCATTATATACAGTTTGGTAGGACAATGCTGTCTGAAAGATAGTAACTTTAACTAATGTGTAATTATTATTATTATTATTATTATTATTATTATTATTATTATTATTATTATTATTATTATTATTATTATTATTATTATTATTATTATTA
>KZ270037.1:182089-196941 GCA_002249935.1 Onchocerca flexuosa
AATCCATATATTCAAGAAAAGGAAAGCATTCGACGCTACACATCGAACTTAGTTAGAAAAGGCAAGTAGTATCCACTTCTAAATATGTGAGCAAATTTTTTTTTTTCACATTTCCGTAGATTCTCTCTCAGACATAATTTAATTTGATGCAGCTATTTTAAATTTAACTCATGAAATATCTATCTCTTTTCCTTCTACTTGTGCTACACATCCAGTTACCACTATAATAATTTTGATGCTAATTAGTTTACCAAAATAAAAATGTACAATCAAGAATGCTGAAATTCGATATCCATAATCATTCTTTTTGCTTACCAATTTCAAGAAAAGCGGAACTATTTAACATTTAGAATTTTGGCCCCACGAAATTGATAACACAAACAATAATTTGTTTGCTTTGAAATACATGTTTTCTATTTGGCGTTTACAGAATTAATAGATGAGTAATTCCTCTGATTTAATTTTGCGTCAAATTATGTTACTGCTCTAGTAACAATGGAATAACATATTTTTTCACAATCTGTTTGAAACTTGAGGATGAAATCGCAGTGAAAAATTAATATTTCAACTTTCGATATTATAAATCCAATCTCATCATTCGTTTATGTCAGCCAGTTTCATTCATATCGATACTCGATGTATATTTAATTTACATGGAATAAATCATAAAAAAAAAATACAAAAATGAAATACAAAAATATAAACAAAAAAAAAATACGAAAATATAAACAAAAAAAAAAAAAAAAACAAAAACAAAAAATATAAACTGAAATACAAAAATATAAACTCTCTAAATGGTTCTAAGCGAAAACATAATTTCAAAAAATGCTGATAACCCTTAAATGGTGCGGCATCAGCATTCTTAGGAGGAATGTTTTGCAGGAATCGCAATGATTCCAATGCAAAATGTCATTGATAAGTTTTAATGATAAGTCACTCAGCCCTGTAATGTAAACTCCACTCCGAAACAGATCATAATCTTCTAAAAGAACCTGGGCAGAAATAATCAGAAGAGTTGTAATTTGTCAAGCTTCAATTCCTTCCATCATGAATTTATTGATTGTATAATACTTTCCATATCAAATTTCTTTTTAGTTCACAACATATATGATGAAGCTGTCGCTCAGGCATTAGCTATGGCAATACCTGTCAAACAGCATCCAGCACAAGCTTCTCAACTCCATGCTATTTCAACTGTAGTAAAATTGATCGGATACCGGAAAAAACGAAATAATAGTTATGGAGATGAAGCCATTTTTCCGACTGAAGATCTGGCCATATCTCAACCAACACCAGTGGAACATGCTCCAGAACATGCTGCTCAGTCGTACGCTGATGAAGCTTCAATAACACCCAGCGGTTATTAAAATCAGTGTAACAATAATTCAAAAATTACACCATTCCCAATGTGCGACGAATCTTGTGATATTTGATAGATCTCAAGAATTCGAATCTCTAACAAAAAAAAAAAAAATTCACTTATCTCAATTTAGTCACTTAGCAGTAAAGAAGCCATGTTTTGTAACCAGATTTGTGAAAAATTTCTCGAATTTCCATATTGAATTAATTTAGGAGGCAATGACATTTATATCGTCCAAACATTTTTCAACTATTGAAGAAAGAGCAAAGATGTAAATAATTGATGCTGATTTGTTTGTTTTACTGTCTACTTTATTTGTAATGATGTACTCCTCTGTCGGATATCTTAGAGAAAAAACATGGTGTGTTTTTTCTCTAAGATATCCGACAGAGGAGTACATCATTACAAATATTTACAATTAGTGAATTGCAAATCGCAAAGACAATTGAAAAAATCATTATCAGTTCCCAACAGTATTCAAATTAAATGGTTAACGACGAAATAATCTGCAACAAACACAACTTAAAATATTTACATGAAGACAAAACAAAAGTTGCGATGTAACTAAGACAAAGAACTTTCAACAATAAGTCCACATATCCAGCGTTACTGACTATAACACTCATATAAATAACTTCGATGGCCCGTTTACAAATGGACAAATGGAGTGAATGGGACACTCATGCAATGTTATTCACATCCATGAATAATTCGTCAATTCTTTTGCAATGAACCAACCGATTGATGCAACAACTGCATCATTTTATAAGTGAAGATAGCTCATAATATTTTAGATTAAAAGAAAATTTTTTTAATATAAAAAAGATAGGAAAAGATTCCAAATCACCATCGAACTAAAGATTATGAATAGTGTTAGCATATCGAAATTCGAACACAATTAAATTAATGAAATGAAACACTCTCCCTTACAAATGTTTGCAAAATATTAATGGAAAAGAATCTAATTGTTTGTCTTGATGATGCTTGTCCAATATTCGACCTTTCAAATTTTGCAGGTTTGGCTGAATAAATACCTAATCCAAATTAATCATCAAACCACTTTCAATAATCATATCGATCCAGTTCAAAATGAATACTGCAGTAAACCGGTGTCCGGTGCAAGCTCTATGATTGTTTTTTGCACTTCACGGAACTTTGGATGATCTGCGCCTCCCAACAAACCGAGAATAGCAGATTCACTGGTTGTTAAAATAGCGCCGGCGACTTCCATTTGTCGTAAGCCAAACATTCTTAAAAAAAGAATTTGACTGAGTTGTAAGTTATCTGTCAAATAAATCAAATAGAAATATCAGATCTGTTTTGAACTAAAGATAAGTCCGATATACAGTTGACAATCTAATTTAAAACAAAGCTACCTATCAACCTGTGAGCGCGATGAAACAGCATCAGCGACTACATGCACAGCAATTCCTTTCTCGATTATATCAAGCGCTGTTTGCAAAACACATACATGCGTTTCAATGCACATGATTTCAAGACTTGAATAAATTAATTCTTCCATTACAGAAATACGCAGCTAAGTCTTTTCTTCTCAAAAACTGGGATATCTACATACATTCAGATCCAATTCTGGCATCGTAGGCCCAAGCTCTAAACAGAAAAGTTAATATCAGTTATGTGCAGGCTGTAAAGATAAACACATTGGCAATTGTGGAGTAATGCTTCTATCTTTAATAAACAATTATTTCCAAAATTTATACCAGAACTCAATAGTTCTTATTTTAAAAACTCTTTTAGTGATATTCTGAATCCTAAATTCATTGTTAAATAATTTCATTAATAACGCTAATTCATTAATGAACATTTCAGCTGGAACTATGGCACACAAAATTACACACAAAAAAATTAAATATCTTAAATCATTACTTTAAATGACGCTCGTTTAAACTATAGACTAAGAATCTCGAGATTATTATTCAAAATATTTCACCTTTTGGATACTGTTCAGTAGCAATAATTTTCACATCAAGAAGTTTTGCAGCGACAATAAGCCGCTTGCTGATTTGAACAATTTCCTCAAAATATTTGACATTGGACCTGCAATCGTATATCAAGTTCACGAAATAACGATTGAACTGTAACAAGTGAGAAAGGATGCAAAAATGATTTAATAACCAAATTTTAGGACGGAATCAATCATGCACCGTGCATCTTGATAATCTATTTTCCAATAAAGAAAGACAAGAAAGGATAGGTATGATCTGGCTCTTATCATCCACAAAATTACCTGAACTTCTCTTGCATATCACAGATAAGCAATACCGAACTTGGAGGAGACAGTCGTGAAATAGCACGCGCAACAGCCATTTTTTTCCTCCTACAGATGTAATTCTCTACATAGATAAACAAAATGCGCCAGTCACCACAACCACGAAAAAAAAATGAATCACATGTTGTACCTGATTAAGCAACTTAAAGTCCCCAACTGTAATTCCAAAGAGCCTCATAATCATAACATCCAGAACATGACTGATAAGGATAAAATCCAAAAACAAAATTAGATTCTTATTGCTACTTCCATTTCTAAACACTAATGCACATCAGCATCACTTTTATTGATGTAAATTTCGATACGACATAACCTGCATAATTTTTGTAGCACGGTATGACACACTATTCCAAAATAAACTGGTAACTCGAACACTGTTTCGATATAACGAGAATTTATTGAAACACAAAAACATAAACAATGAGAACATTACCAAAAAAACTATCATTGATTGGTTACAGAAATTGCAAACACTAACGCACTTTAAACAATTTCGCTCCCATAATAGAAATCTGGACGAACACTTCAACACGAGATCAACAAAATCCCACAAGTTCGACAACAAACGAAAATTTATTGCATGAGCTATTTTCACTTTATTCTACAACTCGGAATCCAAATTTTTAACGAACCGCGGGCAACACCATTAAAAAATTATTCACCAATTAATCAACTTCTTCCATCCTTGATGCATCTTCCTCCGCACCAACTAAATTCGGCACACATTCATCCTTCTCACCAGATATGAATGCAACTGCTTCTTCATCTTCCGAAATATCAAGTCCAAGCTGAAAATAAGTTGCACATTTTAAATTAATCTCAAATAAAGGGTCCTATCTTTTCAATCAGTTCCTGATCCCTCATCATGAAAAAAATATCTAGTGAGATCAAACCTTAATCATGCGGTAAATCCTCGATGCATGCAGTTGCGGATCTTCAAGCGTGAAGCCAGAAGAAAGTAAGGCAGTCTCAAACAACAAAACTACTAAATCTTTTACAGTCTTATCGTTTTTGTCTGCCTCGATACGCTCCCACAATGCCCTGAAAGCATACAGTAGACAAATCATTCAAAAAAAAAAAAAAAACTAGACTCACAAATCCAGTCATACATACTTGATGACAGAATGATCAGGATTGATTTCAAGATGTTTTTTGGCCGCCATATAACCCATTGTTGAAGAATCTCGCAATGCTTGCGCTTTCATGATTCTCTCCATGTTAGCAGACCATCCATATTCAGACGTGACGATGCAGCACGGGGATGAGACTAATCGATTAGATACAGCAACTTTTTCAACCTATACATATTCCCAAGATATTAAGAATGCCCGACGAAGAATCCATAACGAACCCCAATTATAAGCTTGTTATCCATGAAAAAATATATTAATAAAATATTTAGCTCCTTAGCCCGTAAAAAAACCCAAAAAAAAACTATTGATCACTTTTATTTTTACATTTTTGTGCTTAAATGTAATAATATTTGACAAATGCTCATCAAAGAACCAGATAATTTACAAATCCTTTATCATGTACCTTTTTCTCCAAAATATCCTTCATGACTTTACACAAGTTCTCAAATTTAACTTTGTCTTCCTCGAACTTCTTCTTCTCCTCCTCACTTTCAGGAAGTTCAAGACCCT
Source organism: Onchocerca flexuosa (assembly GCA_002249935.1). Classification (NCBI taxonomy): domain Eukaryota; kingdom Metazoa; phylum Nematoda; class Chromadorea; order Rhabditida; family Onchocercidae; genus Onchocerca; species Onchocerca flexuosa. Next base: position 187,383 of record KZ270037.1, read on the forward strand.
CTTTCGTAACTGAAACCAACTTCTTCCCATCATATTCTTTCAGCTGCTGTACACAGTATTCGTCTATTGGATCAGTCATGTAAACTACCTGAAAAGTCACTATCAAGTATTGAGAAAAACAGTAAAGGTTGGTATAAATATTCAATTGGAAGGATAACAAACCTCGAAACCGCGCCTCTTAACACGTTCCACAAATGCAGAGCTGGCGACAGCCTCTCTGGATTCGCCAGTGATAAAATAGATCTGCTTCTGGTTCTCCTTCATACGACTGACATAATCTTTTAGAGAAGTCATCTCTTCGCTAGATGCCGATGTATAAAATCGTAAGAATTCCGAAAGCTTTTTACGATTCGTCGAATCCTCATGGATACCAAGCTGCAATTAATGTAGGAATAAAAACTACCCTGAATATCAAATTCACCATCTAAGTGACAGAAAACACACCTTTATATTCTTCGAAAACTGTTCGTAGAACTTCTTGAAATTGTCTTTGTCTTCTGCGATTTCGTCAAATAGCTCAAGGCATTTCTTGACAAGATTCTTACGGATTACTTTCAGTATCTTGGACTGCTGCAACATTTCACGAGAAATGTTCAGCGGCAAATCTTCGCTATCAACAACGCCTTTGATGAAATTCAAATATTCCGGCATCAACTCATCACAATTTTCCATGATGAATACTCGGCGAACGTAAAGCTAAAAAAGAGGAAACCAAACATGTTGTTTATATCAAACAGCCAAAAAAACTAAACTTATGGGTGTGAATCCAATATGATAAAACTCACCAATAAAATAAAATATCAAGACCGAAGTAACACCCAACATAGAAAAAGAACCACAAACAATTGAATTTTGTAAGAATTTCGATTTCCCTAAGATTATGGACAATCTAACAAACAAACCTTAATAGCATTTTTCGTCTTCTTATTCTCGAACAAATCAAATGGCGCACGTTGTGGTACGAACAACAAAGCGCGAAATTCAAGTTGTCCTTCAACAGAGAAATGTTTGACTGCAAGATGATCTTCCCAATCATTCGATAATGATTTGTAGAATTCTGCATACTCCTCGTTACTTATATCATCTGGATTTCGAGTCCAAATAGGCTTTGTCTAAACGAGAAAACTTATAAAACAATTCAACAAGCATACAATATATATTTTTTTACATACCAATCTACCTTGTTCAATTCTTCATCTTCGTGGTACTTCTCCTTGATCTTCTTTTTCTTTTTGTCTTTCTCCTTCTTATCTTCATCTTCATCTTCTCCAACATCTTCAATTTCACCTTCTTTCTTTTCTTTGGTCTCATCTTTCTTTTCGTCTTCCCCTTCATCATCAGAAACTTCTTTATCACGCTCTTTCTCCACAGTAAGTTTAATTGGATATCCAATAAATTGTGAATGCTTCTTAACAATTTCTTTAATGCGACGTTCCTCAAGATAGTCCGTCTGATCCTCCTTAATATATAAGGTGATTTTGGTCCCACGTGTAAGCTCCGGATCGTTCACCTGCCGAATGATAAATGAACCTGCAAAATGTCCCTATAACACTTAATTGATTTGTTGTAAGCAGTTGTAGCAGTTGCAAATTAATGAGATTATGCATTACTTCGAACCTGACAATTATATTACCTCCGGCGGATGATTCCCATTGATAACAGTCATCATCATTGTGCTTGGAAGCCACAACAACTTTATCTGCGACCAAAAATGCGGAGTAGAAGCCAACACCAAACTGACCAATCATAGAGATATCAGCACCTGCCTAAAACAATATAACGAAACATGATCTAAAACAATACAGTGGAATTCTGGAATACTTGACATTTGAATATACACGGAACAAAACTCCACTACAAGATATGACATACCTGAAGAGCTTCCATAAATGCTTTAGTGCCAGATTTGGCGATTGTACCCAAATTATTAACCAGATCTGCTTTAGTCATACCAATCCCAGTGTCCATGATTGTCAGTGTCTTATCGGCCTGTAAGAATCTAGTTATAACATAATTTTTAACAAAAGATACATTAGATCCAATTGATTCAAATCGAATATATAGTTGACTTCTGAAATACGCTTGTACCTTAACATGTGAACAAGTAATAAGATATATATAATACAAACAGATATCGCAGAACAAAAAAGTACTTTATTAGGTGTAATCTTGATATACAACTCTTTTCCAGTCTCCAATTCGGCTGGTTCAGTAAGCGCCTGATACCGGATCTTGTCGAGCGCATCGGAAGAGTTTGAAATCAATTCACGCAGAAAGATCTCCTTATTGCTGAAATCGATAGAGTAAAATTCTGAGCCCACTGCATACTCACATAGTTCTATGGTTACACTATATCTTCCTTAATCAACAGCAAGAAGTACTACATACCTGTAAAATGTGTTGATGATAAGACTCATCAATTGGGCAATTTCTGCCTGAAACGCGAAAGTTTCACCGTTCATTTCTTCCGACATTTTTGCTGCTGTCTCTATGAGATTATCGAGAGTAATTCTGCACACGAAAGCTAAACCTGAAGTTAAAGTGCATATGAAAAATGATCAACTTGGAAACATTCATATCCTACCTTCATCTCACGACTAAATAACTCTTGCATGAGTGCTCTTTTAATCTGCCAGTACATAAATTTTATCATACATCACGCAGTATATGCACAGTTGCGGAATAGTAGTGTCAGCCACGTAGCGGAAGAATAGCCACGTAACAATAGAGACCACGAAAACCCGAACAAATCTCAACTCCCAACATCTAGTACTTGTCACAAACAACCATCTCCACCCCGTATTCCAACTACCAATACCACCATTGCGATCTTGAAGAAACGTGCGACTTCTTTGTATCTCCTGACTTTAGGAACGTTCTAGAACCACTGGTGGGCGGAGCTTACAGCAGTGAAAACCAATGGGCGAGAGGACAAAATTTGATTGAGGTAGGAGGCTATGGAATGTTCTAGAACATTCTACAAAGGACGTAGGATTTTGTTCAGGGATAGCGAGGAGAATGAGACATTCTGGAAAATTCCGTTGGGCTCTATCAAAGATGATTAGAGTTGTTTCGGAGATGTCGATTGTTTTTCTCTCGAGGAAGAGGTATTCGGGAATGCTTCAGTTGTTGGGAAGATTTTGATGGCAAGGAAAGAGGATGCAAGATATGCACTCCAACTTTTCAGTTCTCGTAACCGTGTGATCTTATGAGATGAAAATGCTTGTCTTGTGAAAGTTATAAAAAATTATGCTACAAACAGAATTGTGATATAATTCGCTTTTATCGCCGATGCCTTCATCATACCACAACAAATCATATTCATATGAAGTGGGATTTAGGTGGAAGTTACGATAACCAAATCGATGAATTTCAGCTATTCCTCTTGCTCTTTACTATCCAAATTAAATTTTATTTTTGAACTTTAGTACTTAGAAGCGATAATATTATTCAATGCTGGTAAAATAGTGATGTCTCATGTGTTAGCAGACATTTCCTTTGTTATCTCTGTTTCATCTTTTCCCTTTCGTTTGCTTTTGGTTAATATTGGCGAATTTCGTTTTTTTATGAATCTATCATTAGTCATGGAAAAAACCTGATTACCACATAGCATAGCAATTGATGGGCAAAATGAATATTGCTAGTGTTAACTAAAGCTTAATACCCTACAAATTTATTACATATGCAATTTCAGTAGTGAAATTGATTTTCCCAAAAGTTGCTGTTGAAATTTCCTGCTAAACGAGTAACTTTATTCAATCTACCAAGATTAGCAGAAAAAAGCTGACAAAATAATTAAGTGAAAGGCAAAATAATTGTAATTGAAGGAAACAAATTGATGTCAGCATGTTAGTGTTACCACTTTATTTCAGTGTTACATTCTACCCGCAAATAAATACGCTTCAAATAGAAATAGAAGAAAAATAATAAAATTCTATTTATATAAAAACAGTATCGCATAAACGAAAACAGGAAAAATAGAAAATACAATGAGACATATTAAAAAACGAAATATGTATCTGAATTATTCTGATCAGATGTGACATCTCTGTTATCCTTATTTATTGCGATTTTGTTCACAATATTGTGCTTGAAAAGATCAAAAAATAAGCGAAATTCGCCGGCGATTTTCGTTAAAATATTTGTTTCCGAAATATTTTATATAAAAAAAAAAAAAAAGAAATCGTAAAACCTTAACATTGAGAACTGAAACAAGATTTCTTATTTGCCATCAAGTGCCCTGAAATTTACACTACCAATTATTTCAAATGATTTTTTCCCTCTTTCTTGAAAAGTTACATGATCAAAATCTACAGATGTTATAAGGCTTATTTATACCTTTCGAAAGCAGCATGATCAATTTGGAGACTTGTTGCATAAACGACGTCATCATAATTAGCTACCATTGGTCGTAATTTAGATTCCGTTTCTTCAAACTATCGGATCTCTTATGCAGTTTTGGTCAAAGCTTCGATAACTTATTTAGAAATTTGGAAGAAAAGATGAAAATTAAATTTTAGAAAATCAACTATTTGATAAGTTAAAACGAAGGTTCTCTATCATTTAGCCATTTTAAAATTTGCACAAAGCGAAATATAGCAAACACTAATACAAAAGTTTGGATAAAAATGATCCGAAGACTTACTTGTCTATCTTATACCCGGCTTAATTATTCTTGACATATGTCTTCTGGCTATATTTAAGCGGTATTAGAGTTTCGCATATCGATTCGGATAAAAAAGCTGTTTCCACAATCTAGCAAATATTTTTAAATTTTGATTTTTAATTCGATCTAAATTTTTATTTATAATTAAATTTTGAATTTTTAACTAAATATTAATTTTAAAGCACAAATCAATCAATATGTATAAATGTAGAACTGATGGCGTATGGCTAATTTAGATTTCAATGATTCTTAATTTGCAAACTTGAAATTTAAAGCCGAAACATTTTTAAATAATAAAAAGAAAAACAAAATATTCAGAAATGTTGCTTTAAAACAGAAAATTAACATTTTCGCAATCGATTAGTTCCTTCTATACCAATTTAATTGCTTTTTCAATAAAAGGATGTGAAAATCTATCGCCACAGATATCTTCAAAAAAATTGCATTCCTATTGACGAATCATAATCTTTCATCAAACAACTGAAATATTTAGTATGTTAAAAAATTGATTTTTTTTCTTACGAATCTATTTTTGATTAATTGTTCAAAAGAATTAGCTTCAAACGATCAGCGGCACTGGTGTGCTTAATGAAATGTTATGTCTTTTCCATATTTCCACCAATATGCATATTATATAAGGTACGAATATTATACACTCGAAAAAAAAAAAAATGAAAAAATTAAACCCTTCAGACGCCAGAAGAACCGGAAAATATATTGTTCTCAACATTTGTGTCCAGAGTCAACCATCAGAAAAATCACAATAACTTTCACTGAGTAATTTTTACTATAACAGTGACAAAATAAATTTAAAGACAACCTCGGGCATAATGACAATTTCAGAAAGAAAACCTATGAAGATAAAATGAATTTTTATGTGGAAACAATGGAACAAAGGCACACATACGATCAAATTCCATTTTTCATCTTTACAAATTATTTCGAGCACGTTCTCTGCTTATATCATATGTGTTGTCCGTGAACCGAAACGCTGAAAGAATGCGAATGTTGTTTATAACAAAAATTTGTAATCTCATTGCGCACAAAGGCTCGTTTCTCAACATTTAATCTGCTGATAATCTTAAGTGCTTCGTTTAAGAGTTGTGAATGGTTGTAAAAATGCTTAAATCCGTTGTAAAACATGCAAATTTTGTAGAGATTAATGTCATGCTCTATCTTTAAGGATTGTAAACGGTTAGAAGTTATAGGGAAGAATTTAGAAACTTGAGTGTGTAAACGACTATTGAGAGAAAATTGCCCTGGTTGATTTTAACGAAGGTGAACCAGCAAAAACAGGAAGGCTCTTGGTCAATCAATAAATTGAGAAGCTGTCTGAGAAAAATAGCGAGAATGGAAGAAGTTGCTCGAACCAAATATGTAATGTTCCGGATTCGAGAAGAGACTAGTGCACGCACAAGTCGACAATTCCGAGAGACGGAAAGTAGAGAATCCTCGGCCCTAGCCGTAACAAAGTGGCAGGGAAAAAACGATGTACCGAAAGAAATTGAAAAAAGAAGTCCAAACAGAAATTGAACTACAAGAAGGCCTTGTTCATTTTGCAACAAGGATCATTGGGATGATGACTGTCAAGTCTATCCCATCGCGAAGCAAAGGACGGAGTGTTTGAGAAAAGTCGATGCGTGCCTAAATTGTCTACAAAGGGGCCATATAGCAAAAAATTGTCAAAAACCAAGAAAAATATGTTTTCATTGCAAGAGACGATACAACTCAACGCTATGTGTTGAGCATCACAAGGAACTCAAACCAGAAAATCAAAAAGAAGGAAGATTGGAACCAACAGTAACAAATAGCACAGTAGCGGATTAAGAAAAAAATAAAAAGTAAAGAGATTTTGCTGCTGTGTAAAGAATCAGCGTCATAAATCCACAAGCTCCGAAAATTCAAATGAAAGCGCTGGCACTATTCAATATATGTTCGCAATTATCATTAAGTTTAATAAACTTGGCGAACCGACTGAAACTTCAAGAAACTAAAGATGATAAGATACCGAAGAAACGCTATTCAAAGAAGGCAGAAATAAATGTAAAAATCGGAAAAAAGAATTTCATCACTTGCGAGGTCACTTTATGGAGTATTTCACGAATAAGCTGCAAGTGATGGAAATCAATGATAGAAATATATCTTTTATAATTAAAAAAAAAAGGAATCAGATGGAATAAAAAGCTATTGGAAGACACCCAAGGTACTTATTGGCATCAAAGACTTTTCCAAGTTCATCAAATTGGACAAAGCACAAGAAATAAAGTCAGGATTCCTTTTGCTCCAAAAAAAAATGAATCCAGTGCTAGCCGGAAATGACTATATGAATAACATCCGCAACTGAACGCGATATCAGTCGAGACAGTAGTAACATGTGCAACAATTGAGACAAGTCACGATGACATCTATCAGTTTTGGAAGTTGGAGCTTATTGTCGGTAAAGCGAAATACTGTTAATGCTTATGAGTTGCGTTAAAGAGTTGTAAATTGCTGTTAAATATGTTGCAATGGTTGTAAAAATGCTTAAACGGTTGTAAAAGGTGCTAATTTTATATGATCAATGTTGTGCTTCTTCTTTAAAATCGTAAATGATTATAAAAAAGTGTCGATAAATCAAAGGGATTAAAATCATGCTCTTTGATTAAAGAATTACAAAGGTTACCGTCATGTCAATTTTGAAATGTAGGGATCAAATCTTAGTAATTTGTTTAAATGTTTTAACCATTATTAATCTCTTATCCCTTAGTCTTCATCCATACAATCTTTTCTGTATGCTTAATGTATTAACCTCCGTCCCTATAAAAAATGACCACACAAAAGCGGAACTTTCGGGACAGAAGGATCAGTGTCAAAAGAAATCACTACAACGGCGGCAGCAACCTCTTGGAAACTCCGATCAGCATTTCAACAAGTCGAGTGACTATTCAGTGTCTACAAGTATCGACAGCGTCAGTTCTTCAGCAGCAAAGGAACTACATCAGCAATCCTACATCGGTATCAGTGACTTTTCACTTTTCACTAAACTAAATGTGTTCTTCAGAAAAGAAAAAAATTCACGACAACTACCAAAATGTTCCAGTTCATGACAAAAGACAAAGATCGATGCATCAACAACATCCGATTTTCCGTTCCGACAATACATGGCGACATTATAGTATCAATAGTGCGATAATTCAATTAAATAGTTTTCTTCTATAATAGTGACACGTATCAATTTGTCTGGACATTCTCTAATAATTGTTTATTACGATAAATTACTTATCAATCAATAAAACCTTTCTCAACAACATTCATTTCAAAACAAAAGACACCAGAAATTCCTTACATCTATTGCTGACCTAACCGAATCAAAAAAAAAGCATGAATCTTTATTCCATCGAAACAACAAATCAAATTAGGACGTATCAATTTTTTTCCCTTATATTGGAATCATGCATTTTTTCTTTTTTTTTTTTCTATTTAGCCACACTAAGCTATAGCAGCGCTTATAAAAAAATATGCACGTATTCGAATATAAAAAAAATTCAAATGAATAAGAGCTTCCTGATATCTAAGATTTTGAACTATTGCAAATAAGACGCATGTTTTAGCTACATGGAGCTTGGCCTGATACAACTAGCTCTTTAATGAAATTTTACAGATATTTGAAGATGATGCAGATGGAGCTGTGAATTTCCAATTTTCATCCTGATTTTTTCAAAATTCTTATGTTTCACTTTTAATACATTGACTCGGACAATTCGATCTTAATTTGTCAATCTTTCTATATAACAATGAAATAGATTAATTACGAGATGATTCATCGACATTGCCTTTTTCAACCTTTCTCAAGAAAAACTTTTATTTATCATTCCATATCCACATTGTTTCTTACATTCCTTTTAAATATTTATAGCAAAAAAAGTTGTACTTTTCAAAAATGAAAATTAGCATGAGACTTTCATGTTATGAAAATATTTAACTAACGCCCAAAATGTTTGCTCAAAAATATGGACAATATCGAATAGATTGACACTATTGATAGTTTGAGAATACCGAGTGAAGTGAAATTAATTGAAAAGTAGAAAATACTGAATAGAAAATATTGTGAAGGTATCAATTGTGAAGACTGGAAGCCTGTACCCGAAGAGTGTAGACAACTGAAAAGCCCGAAAAAATTCGAAAAGAATTATATATATGGAGCTAGTAGCGTTTCGGCTTATTTTACAGCGATTACAATTGCCGAAAAGAGATTTAATGTACAATAATTACAGTGAACAAAAACATTGATATAATTGCCAAGAATCTGGTTCATAATTGAAACGAAGACCAAAAAAATTGCCAAAATGAAGAAAGACCAAAAGGATAATATTTTAGGCAATTATATGAATGTAACATTTTTTATCAGTAAATAATTTTGTATTAAAGAGAAGTTCAGGATTTCCGGTTTTCCGAAATTATAAAATAATCATTTTCATTAATGGTTGTCGTGAATTCCGTTGTTTCGTTGAAGGTGATGTCTTGTAGCTAAATACAAGCAGTATTTCGACTGGGATTGATTAGTCCTTTGCGTAGTTTGCGGGTGATGAACGAAGTATCTTGAGTTCGACTCACAACCAAATAGAAATGAATTTCGACTTACAACCGAATAGGATGTGGCTTACAACCGAATCGAATGTAGCTTACAATAGAATGAGTTCATTTTAAGTCCGGAAAATATTCTATCTCTCGCATTTGAAACAGTTGGGCTTATATAGAATAGAATAGGAAGTGGGAGTGGTTTTTTATAATTGCTAAAGCATTGCGGTAAAACAAAATGAGATTAGGATGTAAATGGAAACAATTGTATCATCCAGTGACTTGAAACGGAATTTAGATTAAGCACAGTTAGCGATTGATAACAAAGGAAATTTG
>KZ270037.1:237229-248792 GCA_002249935.1 Onchocerca flexuosa
GATCCTTTGTTGTCTCATGGACATCCTCCTTAGTGTCCATGAGACAACAAAGGATCGTTCTGCTCTCAGCTCTCGCTTATCATGCACAGGACAGCTTATCGTTAGCATGATAAGCGAGAGCTTTTTTACAGCTCATTGACATGATAGACAAAAAAAATGGTTTTACAATTAGCAATTAATTACATCAAATATGCAACTTCAAATTTAAGTCACAGGGATCACCGCTTTTCTTCTTTCATCCTCGCGATTTCAGCGACAAGCAGAAAGTTAAACTAAAAACGTTTCCATTGCAAGATTTAATCAGCGCTTTCCAATTTTCTTCAGCTTTTCAAGCGTGTAAAATATTATTCTGTATACTTATCTTTGTTTTACAGAACTTCTTTTCTACGGAACATCCATTTTTGGATAAATAATATTTCTATATCTGGACCGATTAGTGTTATATCAGTAGCTGGTTATTTAATTGTTATTACCCAATTCCCAGTCTATATTAATGATTATAGTTTGAATAAGCTTTATTTATTTATTTTATACCTATTATGAAATTTATATAATTAAATCTCTAATATATATAAGTGATTTATATCACTTTCTTTTTTCAGTCGTTTATAACTTTCAGATCATTCCACTGCAAAAAAAATTCCTAATGTTCTTATTAACACTGACGACAATTTATTCCCAGTTCTACTGAGTTTTGCAAATGATGTTATAGGTTTATGATGGTGGCATAAACTTTTATTTCCGATACTTTCATCGCTCCTATTGCCCCTTGTATATGATATGTCCGGTTATTTTTTTCCTTATTTTTAACTTTAACGAAACTTGTCGAAAAATTTTTCTTGTTGTAACAAAGAAGAATCTTGGTGAGAGAAGTTTTGTTGATTGACGGAGGATTGATTTTTATTTTTTGTAAGATGAAATAAAACCAGACAATATTACGATTACAGATGATCGTTAGTTTATATAGAGGTGGATCGAGGAGTTGGATTTAATTGGACAGTAATAATTGTTGAATGAATTGAGCATTAAGTTTAAAACTGATTGAAACCAAATAATCTCAAAATTTTCTTTTTATATCAGTAATCTGTGATTCTTTTAATGAGCGATGACTTATAATATATGATTTATGCAAAAGATTTAAAGAGTTTGGTTAAGATATTTTAAAGTGTTTAATATCTTTTTTTGAATGAGCAGAATAGCAGTGAGTCGGTATATTGCATTAGTTTGTTTGTCCTTCAAACGGTCTTTTAGATGGGCGATAATAAAAATTTAATGTTATAAATCTGATTTTAAAATATACAGCTCTAATGTATGAAATAAAATTAGCGGAAATATTTCTAATATTGTAAGTTTTATTTTTAATTCTATCATTTTTTTATCCGATTCAATATTGCACATTTGATGTATGAAAAATCCTTTTGAAAATCTTATTGCATTCGAAATTTGAAATCAATTCCGTTCAATTTAAAGGAAATTGAGGTCTGATATTGTTGAGAAAAGAAGATTCTGATTGATTTGTAATTTGAAACCTCTGCAGAAGGCTTAATAAAAGGGAAGAAACTATTACGCAAACATATCTTTAACCTTGCATCTCCAGAAAATCTATTAAAGAAATATTGAATAATGAATTTCAGCTAGGGAATTGCGGAAAGGAAGAAATTATCTTGTCATCAGATATAAAGATCTGACGATTTTGGAAAGAAAAGAAAAATTAATTAGGAGATGAAAAAATAGTTTAATTATGCAAAAAAATTATGCTTTGCAAAATATTTTGCAAAATTAAACCGTTTTCTCACTTCCTAATCAATTCTGAAATTTTTCTGGTTGTTCCACAGTCTGTATTGATTTGCATATTGTTTTGCGCTTCAAACTAAAGTAATTGTGTTGCTTATTAATTTGTCTTATAAACTACATATAGATCCAAATCTATTAAGCTAATACTAATCAAAATCAAAAACAAAACAGATCAGAAACAATTCAAAACACGTATTAATAATTAAAAACATAGAAATGGACAGAAAATTAGAATTAAAAAAAAAAGAAAAAAACTTAAAATCTAAAATAAATATAAACACAAAACCAGTCAAAAAAAAGGAAAAATAATAACTAAGAAAAAAAAGAAGAAAAAATAATAACTGCAATAAAAACAAAGTTATTAATTCTACATGTTTGAATATATCAACAGCAGCAGCGGTAGTAGTCTCTTCAGTAATCCTATCATCAATATATCAAGACCAGTGGCGGATTTCAGTGTCTACAAATGTCTACATCGTCAATTCATGATGTAATAAGAGAATTACATTTGTGACAAGAGAACTAATCTTGTTCTCTTACATTAGTATCAGTGCAGAAAGTTCCCAGTCAGTATCAAGCAATCTCAACGAAGCACAAGCAACAATTCATCAAAAAACACTTAGTATTATTTATATTATTCGCATATTGTTCTTTTCTCATTATTTCTTAATGTAAAGTGCGACATGGTTTACAGTATCTTATAGACTGATCGGGATTAGGATAATTCTGATTTTAAAGTCAAGTAACACCAGCAAAAAGATCTCCAATCCAACGATTCCAGAATCCCAAATAACAAGTAAAAGAAGCCCTTTTTCCCTAACAAGATAAACTTGACAATCGACATTCCAATATCTTGATTACAAATGGCATAGGATTACCTGGTTATCAAATTGTAACTTTTTTTAAATCGATAATATCCTTTTGAACTTTTCAATTAGTCTGCTTCATTGCAACCAGGGTGGAGTTTCTTCTCAAGTGTTGTGAGAATCTAAAACAGTCTAGCACTGAAAATATCATCGAGATGAGATGCCGAATTGAATCAATAGATGAAGTATACCAACAAAAGGAGGAATAACAATATGCTGGATTATTAAACCTCTATGGAAATTGATTGGAAGAAACCAAGAAGTCGTCAGAAATCAGCTCTCTAGTAGTGGGAAAGCAAAGAACTCAGATAAGTGTAAGCCTCAAAAGTTTCACACAACGCAAAAGGAGAATCATTTGCCTAATTGCAATTAAGCAACCTAATTCAAAAGATCAAAAAATGGTCACGATTCAAAAAAAAAAGAAAAAAATTACAGTTTGGAAAGGAAGATCCTATACTTTTGTAATGAAAAACATTGGGATGCCGATTGCCAAATATTTCCTGTTGGCGAAAGAAGGGTTTTGATTAATTTGTAATTTGGGATTCTAGAGACGTTGGATTGGAGGTCTTTTTGCTACTGTGATTTGACTAGATTAATAATAGTCTTTATTAAGCTTACACGATATTATAAACAATATAGCACTTTACAATAGCAAAATATGAAAAAAGAACAGCGTTCGAATAATGTAAAGAATACCAATAGTTTGTTGAATTGTTGCTTGTGCTTCGTTGAGATCGCTTTATATTGGCTGGCAACTTTCTGCGATTGATACTGATGTAGGAGAGCCTGTCGTTAATGTAGCCTTTGTTTTAAATGAACTGTCAATGCAGACAATGATAGACAGTGAAGCCTTCCACTAACTTTGATGTATTGATGATAGGAATACTGAAGTAAAAGACTGTTGCAACCGCGACCAGTAATATATTCAAGCATCCTTGATAGAGGCGGAAATTCATACATTTGTAAAAAAGATTGTATAGATAAAAATTAAAGAAATAGGAAATAAACATTGTTAAAACATTTAAACAAAGAACAATGCTTTAGTTCCTACATTATTCAGCAATTGACATGATTGCAATCTTTTATGCAAAAGATATGATATTAATTCATATGACATTCCAGACATATTTTACAATCATTTACAATCCTTAGACAATTGGGATGATATTAATCCTTATAACACTCCAGACATTGGTATGTTTTACAATTATTTAAGCATTTTTACAACCAAATACAATATGTTTTACAGCATTTATAACTATTAAACAAAGCACATAAACATCATCAGCAGATTAGATGATGAGAAACAAAGAGCCATTGTGCGCAAAATGAATAAATAGCCAATATAAATGAAATTACAAATTTTTATTATTAACAAAATTTGGATTATGTCTGCATTTCGATTAACCGACATATTCTATTCTCGAACAACGACTGGGACGACAGAGGTAATCAAAGCATGCTTTAACTGTCTTCACAAAGGATATGAGATAAAAAAAATGCAAAAAAAAAACCAAACGAAAATGTTTCTATTGCAAAGGTCAACATTATAGTGCATTATGTCACACCAAATATGACGTACAAGATACAATCAACCAAAAACTTAGAGCTGAAAGTGATTCGAAATATTTGATGAACGACAAAAATAACTGAGACAACGGAAATGAAACGTAAACATCAAGAATATCACAACCTCACGATAAATATCAGAGCGATCTCGATGATGAAAATAAACAATACAATAAGAACCTGAACCGATCAAATTTGTTGAAGATAAACATTGTAATAAATTTGCCGAAGCTCAAAATCATAAAAATCAGTTGGAGCGTGATAAGGTAGTGAAGAATAAACATGAACATACATTAGAAGTACAAAAATTTAAGAATGACTAGAAGACGCATGACAAGAAGCAGAAAATGTGATACAGAAATGGAAGACAAAAGTATACAGTACAATTCGAGCTTATAGCAGTCAAAAATGCAAAATAATACATTGAAAACACATCTTACGCAGTTAATGAATGGGTTGAATTATTGGATAAAACCGTCAATGATCAGAATACTTGAGATTCTACACAGAAAATATGATTGCTCAAATATATGAATACAAATCAGGAATCTGAGCTGAACCCTCAGAAATAAAGTTTAGCAATATGAAGTAACGATCAAAGAACAGAAAAATGCATTCCATCATCTCAAAATAGAAAGAACGATTACAAAATATCTTTCATGACAAGTATCGGTAAATCGAAATGCTGACAGAATTCAAATGTTGTTCATAACAAAAATTTGTAATCTCATTGCGCACAAAGGCTCTTTGTTTCTCATTTCTAATCTGTTGATGATGCTCATGTGCTTCGTTCAAGGTTGTAAGTGGCTGTAAACATGTTGCAGTTGAAAAAATGCTGAAATGATTGTGAAACATGTCAATTTCATAAAGATTAATGTTGTGCTCATTCTTTAAGAATTGTAAGTGATTGTGAAAGATCTCTGAATGTCAAAGGGATTAAAATTATGCTCTTTGATTAAAGAATTACAAATGGTTGCCATCATCTCATTTGTCGAAATGCAGAGATCAAATCTTTGTTCATTGTTTAAATGTTTCAAGGGTTAATGTATGAACCTTACTCAATTTTTATCCTTTAGTCCATTTTTAATCCTTTAGTCTTTTTTGTAAGATTAATATATGAACCTTCGCCCTATTAAGAATGACCATACAAAAGTGGAGCTTTCAGGATAGCAAGATCAGTGTTTAATACTACCAGCAGCGGCAGCAACAATCTCTTGAATACTCCATCAATTTAGTTGCGGTTTAGTTTCTACAAGTATCGATATCGTTAGTTCATCAGCAACAAGGAACTACATCAGCAATAGGCTCTTCTATATCAGTATCACTGGTAAAACATTCAGCCAATATCTAGCAATCTTAACAAAGCATAGCAATCACCCACTAAAAGTCTACTATTAAGTTATTTATATTACTCGCATATTTTTTTCTCATTATTTGTTGTTAGAAAATGCAATATTGTTTCTAATATCGTGTAAAACTAATTAAGGCTATTGTTGATCTAATTAAAGCCACTGCAGCAAAAAGATCTCTAGTCCAACGATTCTAGAATCCTAAATCAAAAATCAAACAGAATCCCTCTTTTCCTTTCAATAAGATGAAATAATCAGAACATCCTATCATTTTGCAGAGTCATTTGATTTTAAGATGAAATATTCGAGATGTCCTAGATAAACTTGCTGCTACTATAATAGAACGTAGTGTTCTAAATTCTGAATTAATAAACTTCTATACGAATTACAATTTGGCGGAAATCAACTGGTAGGCCGAACTGACGGATTTCAACTATTTTTGGATGATTTAGCGAATGTTCATCAAACAACGAATGATGTTCAATTAATCCTTTACAAAAATTAGAATCAAGAAAATACAAGTTGATCTAACTGATCTAAGATTCCGATCTGAGAACACGGAACAGCATCTGAAATTACTACAACATGATTATAATAAGATAGAGAATGAAATGTATACCATGGTTGATTGTCGGAAAAATCCGAAAATTGGTATAAATAAGGGATGCAGGAAGCGCATAATTTCAAATATACCAATAGGCTGATAGCAGTAGGGAAAACCTGTTTGCCGCCAAACGATCCAACTAACAGATAAATAAAGCGAAATCATTAGGCGCCATTGAAGATCAGGAAAAAATGAGGGATTCCGAAAGGACATATAAGGATCAGATCTGAAGCAGAAAGTCATTGTTATTCTATGATTGGTCTACGAGCGGCAGTGTTTCTACAGCAGCTGTCGACAAGGGTTTTCTACCGGCAATATTTTACAACGACACCCAACAATAATCAATTCGGATTGACAATATTCTACAACGATCTCCAACAATAATCTACAATGACCAACGACCCACAACAATAATCGATTCAGACTGACAATATTCTACAACGATCTCTAACAATAATCGATTCGGATCGACATCATAACAATCAACAATCAGGGACCAGGATTATTCTCTTTGGCGAGCAAAAAAGGAAAGAAATCCAATGATAAATCATCTGGATATTTTGGATTAATTGTTTGTTCAGTATTGTTACCTATTCAATAAATACCTTTTTCTAACAAGAATTGTGATATTCGCAATATTATTTACACGAAATGACTCACTTAAAAGATTCTTTTCCGTAATCGCGCTCACGGTAATATTACTCAGAGTTAAGCAGATATTGATCGCGATAAGCTGATTGAAACTGAAATAAGTCATTCAATTCCTTTCTCAGTAACCATTGAGTATACCAATTCGAGAAAATTTACTGGCGAAACAACTATTAATATCCATGAAAAGGTCCTAACATTGTTAGACACTAGCTCGCAATTATCCTTAATATTTAAAAATCAATTAAAGCGCCTTATTCATCAAGGAGGCAAAAAAAGTAAGATGCGAATTGCTTCATTTGTCAGTAAAACATCAAGACTACTATTGTAATTATTTCTGAATTGGTGAGCCAAATAGGAGTAGTGAATCAAGGAGAATTGAGCTAATCAAGTTGGATTAAGTTGTGTAAAATCGAGTTAGTTCAGTCGCTTCTAGTCGAATTGGGGTAAGTTGTGCAGAGTCAAGTTGATTGAGTGGCGTTCAGTCGAATTGGGCTAACTGAGTCGACTCGAGTTGGGGTAGATTGTGCAGAGTGGAATTGAGTCGCATCCATATCGTTTTATAAAATCTTTATTTCGAAGATAGCTATTTGCTTAATGCAACCAAATTTATATATGTAAGAGATGGGAGTGAGTTAATCACCGGAAACTTTTAAGACTCAAGTATTACTTATTTATCGTAAGCAAGATTTAATGAGAAGATTAGGATGTGAAACTGGACAATGATGTAGAGGAGTATTGTGAGTAATTGACAGTAAAGGCATTTCCGGTATGAAAAAATACCAAAAAACAGAAAAAACGTGGTGAAGAAATGTAAGATCACTTAAATGATTTATAATATTGGTTACATTAATTTATAGTGAGAAATTTATTTGGTTATTTATTTGTTTGGTATTTAATTGGAGTCGCGATATCGAATTCGTGACAGTTAGTCTCACAACCAAATTAAAAATTGCAGTAAAAATAGAACAAAAAAAAAATTATCAAGTTTGAGGCCAAACGGTTGATTTCTTGACAAATCACGAAAAGTTATGAAAACAACCAGATGAACTCATTGGGATTGACTACTTCTTCAAATTTATCCAAATGGGAAATGAGCAAAATTTGAAATCCGATTTTAATTTGAAATTTGAAATTTGAAATTTGAAATACTTACTCCATGTCAAACTTGGACCTATGTTAGCAGTAAGTGAATAGATAACTGGGACCCCAATTCCTGATCCAGACAAAGCTGAATCGATATGTGTGGCCAATTCATCTATTTTAACATCGACCAAACTTAGAGATTCGAGTTAACAAGAATTCATAGTAGCCTAATGTCCAAGGCATAGAAACATTTCAAAGAAAACACCTCCAAGCAAAATGGAAGATACCAAATCTGTTGGCCGTAAAAACACGAAGTTATAGCTCCACACAAATTTATAACAAAAATGTCCAAAACACTTCCGCACACGGAGCTTTAATTATATTTTCTAACGTGAACTCATTATGCATCCAGATTTAGTAGGAATATTAATACGCTTCCAAATGAAGAAGGTAATTAGAGCCGATATAGAGAAAGCGTTTCTATATCTGGAACTCCATTCGGACAAAACTGTACCAGATTTCTGCCATTGTAGAACTTGAAAATCGAATAATTGTCAAAGGGATCATTATAAATCAACAACATACGTTCCTTGACACAAATTTAAGTACATATTGAGAAACAGGATAAATATTCTGATCTGCATAGATCTTTTAATTTCGAAGTATTTCCTGGCAACATTTCTTCTACATTGCTTTTTAATAGCAACTTCTTGTCGAAGCAATGATTCATTATTTAATGTTTTATAGCAGAATGTAATTTATGTAAGATTTTAAATGAGTGATATTTTGTTGAAGTACTGATAGCCTGATTATAGCATAAATGGTTGTGAAAGAAAAGCAGATAAAAGTAAAAATGAAACTTGTAATTCGCTCCTCCGCTGGATCTTTGCATTTTACATAATGTTATTGTATTGATTGTTTGTATGCTGATTATGTTGGTCACTGGGTAAAAATTACTATTAAATTCATTTTTGAATGGAATTCCTGTTTTTGGTAGCAGCTTTTGATACGAAAATCTGATGAAAATTGAAAATTAATATTTTATTTATTATCCATGTCTTGATTATACGACCACAAATTTAAAAATTAACAAAATTTGTTAGATTCAATTTGATTCAATTTAATGTCAATGCAATATTCTTTTCAATGGAATATTTTTTTTTTTGAATGCATAGCTTTTTTTTGTTGATTTTAAAGCAGTGAACTTGCTGATTTAGTTCCTATCTTTAACATCAAAATTTAGAATGGGTAAGAAGGGGTTCTTTGATCATAATTCAAAAGTAACTTTTCTTTTGTAATTTAATTAAAACCGTGTTCATGGCTTTATCAACCAATTAATAGTTCAAATATCAATCACAGTGAAAGATGTCTTTTTCGTCAAACTTCCGAAAACAAGTGTCCAAGGAGAACTTCTGAAAGATAGAGCGATATGAAGACATCATGGAACCTATCATCCGATTGAAACAAGCTATGTAAAATTGATCGATAGATTTTAAGATTAAATATCATTTCAAAAAAAGAAAAAAATTCATTTCTTCTTTCTTCTTCATTAAGTTTACTTACTTATAAAGGGATTTATCTGATGAGACTACCAATAAATTTTAAGCACTTAATAAGCAAAACATTCAAAAAAATAAATTTAGTGTATCTTAAGAAATTCTTACTTGATCATAATATTCACCGCATTTAATAATTCGTTTGAAAAAAAAATCTGCAATAAGATTAATTATTCTTCGAAATTGAACAAAACCAAGTCTGAATCTAATTGTCTTCCTCGATGATTTCTCATGTATAAAATCAGGGTTGAAGCAAGATTGAAAAGCGTCTAAATTCTGCAGATGATGGTTTAAATTAAATGTTTTATAAAGTAATCTTCGGTTTATTTCGCTTGATGGTGGCGCCGCTCTACGTTGCTTACACTGCTCAATCATCATATTATCTTTTGTCATTTTTCTTCGGAAAAGAAGGAAATTAAAAGAAAAATTTGAAAAAAGAAATAAATCAATAATTTCAACATTGAATTAAGGGTGCGAAAATAGAACTGAAACTCTGATAAAACATAAAATGATAGTTTACCTTCATAGATTTTTCACTTTCTCGAAAATCTTTGTTCAAAGCCATTATCTTCGAAAGCGGTAAGTGAACCAATGATGCCATTTCTTTCAGTAACAATTTTTTGCGAAAAGAAACTTTCTGAATGCTCATAGAGGATAGATCTAATCCAATCATCTAATCTATCTATCTAGTTTATCTAATCTATCTATCTAATTTATTACCCATCTATTTAATTTCAGAGCTTTTTAAGTTATGAAAATTTTTATGCTGAAAATTTCTTGGAAATTCGACTTATCACTTTCACACTTATAGCATACTTGTTGAACAAATTTGAATACACGCCAATTTATAAAGGGTTATCAAACAGAAAACATGTTTGCATGAATCCATTTACAAAGTATAGATAGATTACATTAAATTTTTTGAAGACGAGTTTTGAATACTTATAGTAATGAATACATATTAATATTTTTTAATTAAACAATTCATAACTCTTTATTAGAATTCATAACTTTTTATTATAATATTCTCATCACCTTTTTTGATTGAATTGATGATTTGATTTTCGTCAAATCTGTCGAAGTTGATCAAAAATTCCAAGATATTTTCTTGTATTACCTCTTGATGAAAAATGATATGATTTGAGGTCCTTTCAAATCAAATCTTTTACTTTTAATAATCGAAATGTTGTTTTCATATCAAAAATTATGAAATCAAGATGCTGTCAAAAGAGTTACTTTTAAAAAATAAAAACAACCATATCATGATTTATTTCAGGTTGAATATTGCGTATCCTTTCATTTATTTCATCCTCAAAAAACAGCCATAATATCTCCTCTGTAAACATCGTTTTTCATGAAATTCATAGAGTGCCTTTATTATTTCGGAATTTTAAAGAAAAAGTACTGGAAATTTATTGGTGTTATGTGTCGTCTTGTTGTGATTGTGTTGTGTATTCGTATCTGTATTTTGTGTGCATTGCTGTACTTTTTCAACTCAGATATCATTTTACAAATTCAATTTCACTTGAAAGATTTTTGAGAATTCATCGCTAATTAATAAATATGAAAAGTTGAGGTTTTATGCGAAAAAATTTATAAAAATATAACCGTTCCATATATACAAAATTAAGATTCGTATTTTTATGGAATTCAATCCTAATTTAATCCCACTGACTAAGATTTGAATTGCGAAGAACATTCGATATGTAATTTTCTTCCTTCTCCTGTTCCTCTTATCATAAAATGAAATATAGGGAAATTTCTTTATTATGATTAGCCATGTCGCTGAAATCGCGAAAGGTATAGGAAGATAAGTCATTCATTATTTTCAAATGACTATTGATTTTGTTGAATGAGGATATGCTTCTTTGTTGTAGTCTTGGCTAGGAGCCGGATTACGTGCTCTTATGCGCTACAAATGGTACGTTATTGTAATTTGAATGCGAACACGATTCTCTTCCTATACACAAGAAGAGGATCGTGACTATGTTCATTTTGAGGATATGTTAATACGCGGGGAGGTGTTGTCTATATGTCTTTGCTTATAATGTCGTTATTAGAATATTGATGTTGATATTACTGAATTGTTTT
>KZ270038.1:3894-30209 GCA_002249935.1 Onchocerca flexuosa
AAACAAGAAAAGTTATTGGTTTTGCTGCGAATTTGCTAAGAATTTTTTGCACCACTTCAATTTTTTTTCCAAATTTCACCGGCCGAAATTTTAGGATTGTCTTTGTTCATTATTAATACTAATTCCTTTATTTCTGAAATTGATTTAAAATTTAAAAAAAAAAGGTTATTATGTTCCAATAAAGTTACGAACTTTTTTGATGAGTTTTCAAACAAATTTCTGGAATTTGTTGGCAAAAAATAATAAGGAGAACATTTTTGGATTTAAATACAAAAAGAAAATTTTCTACACATTTCTTGTTTATTGCAGATTAGATGCCGATAATGAAGTGCGCAAGGATAAAGGTTTAGTCGGTTTTCTGAATCGTCCACGAAACTGGAAAGAGTTTTGTGTGAAAATGCTCGCCGATTCGGTGAAATACCATTTTGATTCATATATTGCATATTTTCTGAGCTCAGTACTGGATTTCAGATATAATGTATTAATTTTATAGAAACAAATTGGTATGCAAAAATCATTTATTAAGCAACTTTTGGAGAGTTTGTTGGATTCTGATGCTAATAATGGTTATATGAAGGAGTTGATGTAATCATTTTACAATTAAATATAATTAAATAAAAATTCATTCTTTAAAAAGTCAGTCTAAGATGAAATGACTCTTCAAATTTTATGTGCTTTCCTGTAAATTTTAAGTTTTTTGTAGCATTTTCATTGCAAAAAAAAGCGATGTATTTGTGTAATTCTTTAGAACATTATGAAATGAAATGCTTATCGATTGATTTGAAAATACAAAGTTTAATTTCAAAAAAAGATTTTTGATGAAACTCATGTAATTCTTTTTAAGGATTGAGCATGATATGGCTTATTCTGAGGAATTATTAGCTATGAAGAAATATTTTCAAGAGACTCTGATATGTGAAGCTAATTTTCGCAAAATTTTGGAGAACTTTCTGGAAAAAGAAGACATTTTCGAGCAAGCCAGGAATTATATTGCTAATAGCAATCTTCTCCCTGCTATAGAAAAGTTTGTTCACAGAATTAAAAAAAATAAAAAATAACATAAGAGAATGTTTACGCCATTCACACTTATGTTTCATAGCATACTAAGCAATAAGCGTAATTAAAATTAGGAAATAAAGGATTAGCTTGAGGCAGTCTATTAATCTGTAAAGTTGATAAATATTCTTGAGCTTTTTCGATTATTAATTTATCTGTTTCATACAACTCATTCTAATACAACAATTACCTCATTTCGAGTGAATTGATCCACCTGATGCGATCAGGCACTCGCTTTGACTGATGAGCCTCGTCCTAGATTAATGACACCCAGACAGCGCCAGGGCGTGGACAAAAGCGAAATATAAACGGCAGTCGACGATCTAAAAAATCACTGTTACAGTTAACTTTCTTACGAGACAACGATGACGAAGCGGCTTGTCTGGCATCAGTATCCATACTATCCACCGATGAATTCCTCCTTTCTTTATTTTCCATAGTTTCTTTATCTATTGTGTATTGTGTCCGCGAATTTCGGACGACTCCTGACATATTGTAGTCAAAAATACTTTACCTAATAAAGTATTTAAAAATCTTAGTGTCATGAAACATTCCAGTTCACCCTTACCAAGTTTCGCGATACCATCCATCTTTTCAATATTTGTTCAACAATTTCAAATCAGATAGTACTTTCAAAACATAGCTAAATGATTAATCAATTGATTAGGATTATATTTCAGATTGGTGAAAGCAGAAAGTATACGATATCATTTGCTAGTTTTTGCCGAATCTCACAAGGAAGTTGATGCTATCAATGAGGTTAGCTGATCATTTGAATAAATGAATTTAAAGAATCCATTAGATATCAGCCGGATTAAGTTCTCATATTCCCGGGATGAGCAATTAGCTATTCATAATTAGAATTTTTATTTGTCCTAAAGTACCATGTAAACTGTTAGATAATACTTGAAAGGAAAAGAAAATAAGCTAATGGTTGGCCTTTTCTTTGTAGAATGATCAAAAATTTTTCTCTTTATGATTGATTGAAAAGAAGTACTTCTTTCCATAATGATTTCTCCTCTATTTATCCATCCATCTTCCTCTAGCATTCTGTGTTTGACTCCATTATTTGTTTTTGTATTCAAGTCAAAGTAAAGATGTGAAATTTCATGAAACTTAATTGCTTTCTCTTCCTTCAGCTACTCACATCGTATTATGAACCAGTTGAACAGATTTATGCCAAATTTATTGACGAAGCAAAGTATTATTGCACTCAAGGCATTGACATCATGCGCGGGAAAAATCCGGAAACGAAAAAACAACTTGAAGTGATATTTAGAGCAGTTGAAATCGATGAAAAGTAGGTTCCAAATGAATTGGTTTTGTTATGATTTTCTTTTTTTTATCTGCAATTTTTGACTTACAACTTTTCTTTTGTTTCCGCAAATGATCTTTATAGAATCGATAAATTATACGAGAATAACCAATTTGAAATTTCGAATCGTCCACATTGCTGGAATAAAATGCTTTTTAAAATAGTTGAAGAACGTGTGCAACAACGTGTGGAAGCTTTTCAGATTGAAGATCGAAAATTAAATCAAAATTGGGTGATTAGGTATGGCGGCGATTTATTCTAATGTAAAATCGTTTTATTTACCTGTTTGATTCTGATTAATCTTTTCTGTAAAATTTTCTGATTAACTTTTTTAAAGTTTTCGATATCTTTTTTCTGATATCTCTTGGATTTACATCTTTTTCTTGAAAAATTTCCAAATATTTCTATCATTTTCTCCTCATGATATCTCATTGGCTGATTAATTCTAATAAAATTATGATTGCAGGCAATGGCTCATAAATGAAGCAAATAAGAGTAAAATAAAATTGAAATTCAAAATAAATCAGATGCCTATTCCAATTAATTTATTTTCTAAAAACAACTTGACGACTTTATTGTGATCGTTTTTACAAAGTAATTACAGAAGCAACAATTTTTTTTTTCTGTAAATTTGTAGAAATTTGGAAATATGTCGTTCGTATATAGTGGAAGATTTGTATGCGGCCAAGCATTTCTTACGGATTTTCCCGAAAGAACATCAACTTTACAATAATTTTATTATTTTCTATCATAATGGGATTGCTAGTAAGGTATTCATCCATTATTTCTCATCAAAACTTGCGTAGATTTTTAGATTTGATTTTATTTTAGTAGTTTCTAGCCATCTTGCCTTTCTCTTAATGTGATATGCATATTATCCTCTATGAGATCACTTCTTTTATTATGGATCAGATTCAATAATCGATTTATATGAATTGATTGAAAAACTCACAAATATATATTTTAAGCTTTTATAGTATTCACAACCAAGGGATAGTTATTTGAAGAAAATTTTGGTTTTATTTTGTATAAAAAAAGATATTTTTTTGATTGATAATTACTTTATCGATTTATAGATTTCCGAATTGGCAAAAGGCGAGTTAAACAAGCGTGAATTGATACAACTTTTGAGTTGGATTAGGCAGTATCCGTAAGTTTTTCACGTTGAAATTACCGTCTATGATAAAACTCAGCGTTATTTTTGCATATTATTGTTCTGCTTTATGATAATATTTCCATTTTTTTTTTGAAATTTCAGCAAGAAAAAAAAAATTATTTTGCTAATCATATTTTTAACGATATCATAGTGGATTCATCTTAATTTTCTATGCTTAGTTCCTGAACAATTACGATTCATTTGGGAATCGACGAGAGAAGAAATTCGAAACTTGAGTAATCGAAATGAAAAATTAGAAATTGGGAATGACAGTTCGATAAAATTATAGGAAATTGTTGCAGCGGAGAACATATGCTCGGTATGGCATTTCTAGAAATCGATGCTATCTCTCTTGTGAATGATAAGCCGTTGATAGAACGAAGCGAATTAATGCGTCTTTTTGATAAGTATGATTTCTCATGAAATTCTCTTTTTCTTTTTAATTTTTGGTATTCAAGAATTTAAACCTATTTCATTTTCAGATTTGTTAAAATAATAAAATCGGAAACAGCAAATTGGGCACTGAAAACTGTGGAGAAAGAGGTAGCATTGATGATTTCGAATTTTTTATTATTTTAAGAGCATGTTTAAAAGCAAAATCATGAAATAATAACTTAACAAAATTTTTAAAAATTTTAAATATATCGCTCGCAAAATCTTTCTTATTTATGCTAAAATAAGAATTGTAATAATTAGATAATTTACGAAAAATGCAGGATATAAATCAGAAAAATTCTAATCAACCTGTACAACTTTAATTGATGATGATCAATCACTTAATCATCGATATTGGATCAGCTTTGGCTGACTCGGATGAAATTATTTTGAACGTTGGAATGATCAGTCTTTTCCCGTGAAACCAACGCATATACTTGTCAATTAAATGAATACTTTTTATTTTCATCATCATTAAACGTGAAATATTGAATGATTGAATGATTCTGATATAAAATAAGATCGAGAAACAAAGGAGAGAATGTTATTGTTGAAGAAGAGGAGAGCAAGTTGAAACAGAACTTCTTCATTATTACTTTCATTTTTTCAGTTCGCTAACATCGAAGAATTGCGAAGTAATATATTGGAGGATGAATTCGAACATTACTATACCCATTTACCGCATATACTTTATTCAATTGTTAATGATCAGGTATTGAAAGTATCCGAGAATAGAAAATTGAACAGAATAAAATACTTTGACTAAAGTTAGATGAAGATGAAGTAGGCATATTCCAGTATTTTCCCATTATTTTTAATATTATATAGAAGTATTACATTGTTATATCTAAAAACAATTCTTATGTTTCATGCAGATGACTTTGGCTTGTGAAATTTCGGATGAAGTAGTGCCGCGTGTTTTGAACGAGTGCGTCAATGAATACATCAGGCTCATTTGTCCCCATTTGAAAGGCAAGCTTTTTTTTCTTCTTTTTAGAAAGAAATATGATTTCTTGTTGATTAGACATTGAATTTACAAAATAAACTGTGACATACGTGGCATATATAAAACATTAAACGGATACGAAATGGTCCGATACGAATCATTTTATTGAAAAAAGGACAAATAAGAAAAAATTTATTTTTTGATTTATTTAGAAATACCTGAAATTTGTTAAATTAGATATTATGGATGAAATATGGCAATCAATTAAAAATATTTGCGAATATTTCATCATATTATATTCGCATAGTTTAGAAGTGACATAGCAAAATAATATACAATCTTTTTTTCTTTCCACAATTGTTTTCTTTTTGCACTTATAATTTAATTTATATTTTGCAGATTCTATCATCGAATTGAAAAGTAAAGAAATTCATGAGAAAGAACACAATGAAGAATATACAACAATCATGGTATTAAAATATAGTTTTTAAACATTTAAATTATTTTCAATATTTAAATTACGTATATAAATTAATCTTTATCATCATACATAGATGTCGATTGCGAACAATTTGAATATGTTTGCTGATTCAACGGAAAAATTAGAAAAATATATCGATGGAATGGGCGATGAATCATTCATTTGGAATAGAATTCAAAATCGAAAACGAATTTCGACCATTTCGCAATCATTGTCTGATACTACTGTTGACAAACAAAAAGAAAAGCGTCTCAATCGCAAGATGCAAGGTATTGTTATTTAGAGGGGAAATGAATATTTTGATAAATTATTTATTTACTTATTTATTTAATTGTATTCAATTGTACGCTTCAAGCTGGTGATTTAATTTTAGAATTTATTTTCTGATTGTCTCACTCAAATTAACTGCAATTTTTGACATAGAATAAATGAACCCTAGCAGAGAAGGATGTTTTAACTATTAAAATTACTCATATTTTATCATAATTTTAAGAAAAGCAGAAGAATTCACTCAATCTTAAGCTTTGATGGGATTGCAAGGAGAAATTTCAATATGTGGCACCTTTTCAAATTTATAATTTCTATCTTTAGGTGCGATTCATGGTGCGATAAATGCCTTCAAAGATATACCAGCAACAATGGCCAACATAACGCCTTCATCATCAGAAAATATTTTGCATGAACTGAACGGTAATGCCAGAAATGAATTAAATGATGAAGGTGAAGTTGAGATTGAACTGGAAAATGAGGAACCATTGGAAGCCGCTTGGGAGCGTATTGAAATTCTGAAAGGACAATTCAACGATATGCTTCGGATGGTGCAAGTCTTCATCTTTCATTTACAATTTCTGAAAAGAATTTCATGAAAAATCGAAAAAATGGAATTTTTACTTTCATTTTTCTAGGATAAAAAAAGCCTCGCATAAATAATCAATACAATGTGCGCCAATCATTCAATGTTTATTGTTACTTTGCTAATAAATTTAAACCACAATTTATTCTATTGATTTATATGATCTATATAATTTAAAGTTCTTCCGCATGTACAATAATTGATGTTTTTGATTTTATTTATGAATCTTTTCTGCTATAATTTTCAATATTTTTCCGTTTTATCTTTCTTTTTTTTTACAGGATTAATATGCTTTGCGATGAAATTTTTAGCGATCTTCATAATTGCTTTGATCAACTGTTAAGCAAACAATGGTACTAATTTAGAAATAACATTTAATTAAAGCAATGTCTGTTGAATGCTGATATTTAATGATAACGTTCAACAAATGAAAAATTGATTCAAATCAATCCTATAAAATTTAGGATGAAAGATCCAAATATTATCGAGACAATTTGTGAAACAATAAAAGATTATGAAGACGATTATAAGCATCTCAGACGAGATGTTCATGTTGAAATACTTCGATGTATCGAACTCAAAATTGTGGCCGAATACTTAGATGCTATTGCGAGCAGGTAAGCCTTATTCTTCCAAAATTTACCCGCTGAATTTTTTGTAAATTTCAGGAAATAATTTCATGGTGATTCGTAAATTTCAGAAAACTGACTTGCACAGAATATCGGAAACGTTGTGCCATTGCAAAATGCCTCCAAAATGATGTTGAAGCATTGAATATAATTTTTAATCCGTTATTTGCACAACTTAATTACAAGGTAGGTTTTGCCAGATTCCTCTTCCTACCGAACTACCCGATGCCATCTGACTGTTCAGTAAAATTCATTTCGCGATGGTATTTTACAAAATATTAACTATCATACTGTATCGATGTTTTCCAAAAATCTTATCATCCAAAAGTTTTTGTTTAATAGCAATAATCATATCATCTTGATATAGTCTTCAAACTTTGGGACGTGTTCACTGTATTCTGCTAACTTGTTGTCATCTAGTTTCACCAGCATTCTTACAGCGAAATAGTACATGAGGGAATTTTTGATGGACGGGATGAGGAGATGAGAAGTAATTGTTTTTTTCTAATTTTTTACTTTTTTTCTTAAAATTGATTTAATTTCCACCTTTTTTTTTAATAACTTTATAAGTAACATGTATCGAAACATTTCTTGTGTTATAGGCAGAGAATTTAACAAATGTGCTAAATTCAGTTGCCGAATTTATTATGCTTCGTGATAAGGGCATGCTTTTGTTGGAAATAGCATCGCTACTTCGTAAATATCCAGAAATGACGCAAGAATTCCTTTTTACTCTTACTGATATTCGCGATGATGTAACCAGCAGCGAATCACGGTTATTTTTAACATTGTAGCTATATTTCCTGATTAATATGATCGATGGATATTCGTTTTCTAACATTAATAAGAATTATTTACGGTATGATTCGAGATATCCGAAAGCAAAGATTTTTGAAAGTCATAGTTTCGCGTTAGAAATGATAACTTCTTAAACCCTTTTGTTCAAAACAAATGATGAGTAGGTAGACGGCTTCACTTAAATGATTTCGAAATAAAATATAACAATATCTTTAAAGATAATAATACTTATGTGACATTTAATGAAAAGCATAAAATATATGCATACGATGGATCCTGAATTGATAGATTTCCGGAATTTAACAGGAATTCGTAACCAGTTACCAAAAATAGAAGCTATAATTATTCGATCGATAATTTTATGAGTTCGTGCATCATCCCTCCCAATTTGCGTAAATTTATTGTTGTATCTTCCATTCATTTTCTCTCAATTTAAAAGTGAGTGTCAGCACTGATCAATGTTATCGAATACTGTTTAGAGCATTGACAGAAGATTGTATGAAGATGATTGGCAAAAAAGAAAACGATCCAGTATTGATACAATTGTTCCAAATGGCTAAAGGTGAACGGAAAACATCGCAAGTAATCAAAGATGTTGTTCCGAGATTACGACGACGGGTTAGAGTGTCAATTGCTAATCAATAATTTACTACTTAAAAATTAATGTACTTAATTCTTACAACGGCTGTAAAAGAACAAAAAAACCACTTTCTTAAATTCCTCATATTATGTCCATGCTATTTTTTCAGTAATTTGTATTTTAACCAGAAACTGGATTATCTTTCCATTCGTTCTTATGATGTAAATATCAATGATAAATTTACTTGCTATATAAGTCAACACTTCCATGTTCATAAACCAAAACTTCTCCGATTTGGAATTATTAATAATGGCAAGGATAACTAAATCACGACCGAATTAGCTGTTTTGAGTTAAGTTATAGAGTGATAAAGATATAGATTCAAAAAAAAATCGGAGGTTCCCTAGGGATATCTCATGATGCTAATGGAGATTATTATTTGCAAATTTTTTTTTTTTTCAATTTTTAACCTGTTGGCGCATTCAACGAGATGTTCCCAATCATATACTGAAAAGCCATTGGATGTCAAACATAGTTATACCGTTTAGTCTATCTGTCTAGAAATGATTTACTTTCTGATCACTCTTAGTTACTTCTATATCTTCATTTGCATTATAATTTAAGCGGCTCAAGCAAGTCTGACGTGAACGGACCGCCAAAAGTTATTCAAATTGTCAACAAATTCTATGCTACCATTTTGTATTTTAATTTAAAAAATTTTATTACATTGCTTGAATGAATTTTAAAATGGATGTGAAGCGATAAAAATTTGAGATAAAAGTTATAAATAAATCCCATCTCATCGTAAGGTAAAAGGATGAATGTGCAACCCAAATTTTTTAAAAAAAAATCGGACTTTGACAACTATAGTCAACAAAAATTTTTTTGGAGATTCCCGCAAATTTTTGCCAAAATTGATAAAATACATTGCACCTAGTGAAAATTCCACTATAGTAAAATGAGTTTATTTTTCTTACAGCTTCATTTTTTCAATGATCTCTTCGCCATTTTTACTACGTCAGCCGGTTTTGGCTGTGCTGCAGCTTCCAGGGATTCGCTAAATGGCATTGGGACATCAGTGCCAGTTACTCGGTATACGGGACCATCCAGAGCGTCATATGCCTCTGACTCATTCAGCTAAACCCAGAATCATTAATAGACAAAAGACAAAAGTCGAATTTTCAAAATGGAAAAGAATTTTTATAGTATAAAATATCCAACATGAAATGCAAACCTGCATGCAGATTTCCGCCCCCAAGCAGCAAAACGGCCATCCATTATCGATGGTTACTACATGGTGAGTCTTCATTACTGATTTCTTGACTGTTTCGAAATCAAATGGGCGAATAGATCGTAAATTAATTACCTGAAAAAAAGATCTGATATAAAAACCAAAAATTATTTTCAATTTATCTTTTAATCAATTTTCATCCTATTTTTTTCCCCACATTTTCCTTTTTTTATCCAAACTGTCCAATTTAAAATAAATAATTGTAAACACGTCTTTCGGAAATTGATTAAAAGATAAACTCAATTTTTAAAGGACTTAAACAAAGAGATTGGAAATTATCAAATTCAAAAAATTAAAAAAAAAAGTGATAAATTACCTCAGCACTAATGCCTTCTTTGGCTAACTGATCTGCGGCTTTCAGCGTTGTTAACATACCAATCGAATATGAAATAAGTGTTATGTCTGTGCCTTCTCGCTCAATTTTTGCTTTGCCGAGAGGCACCGTAAAGTCGTTCTTTAATGCCTCATCTGACATTGGAAACGTTTCGCTGTATAACAATTCATTTTCCAACATAACCACTACAAAAATTAATGAAGTTTAATTCAGCATCTTTTAAATTACAATCTTCAACATTAATTTTATTTCTCATAAATTTCATAACTATTTTCATTTCCCAACTATATTTATTTACCATTTTATCACTTTTCCAACGACTATCTAAAGCATTTTTTTGTAGTAATCAGCATTTCCGTCAAATATTAAGAAAGGAGTTTAGCTCCAGACTGACTGCTAGGTTTCTGACATACCTTACTAGACTATGACTAATTCGTTAAATGCTTGAATCCAGTGATGGCTAGTTGCATTAGCTTATAAACTTATTCAAGAATACATGTTAGAAATCTGTATACTCTGATTAGCAGACTTATGAAAAAAATATATAATTGCCCTAAATTTCATACTAAGATCAAGAGGTATAAAATGACACAAACGCAAAAATTTAAACTGTAAGAACAAAATCGACAAGTCGTACGGAAAAACTCTCATTTATCAGATACAAAACAAAAAATTATCATTAAACTAAATATTTCTTTTTTCCTGACCTGGTAATGATTTCTCGCTAATAATTTCTTAATTTTATCAAAAGAATATGTTACATGATAATAGTTTAATAATATGAATACGATATATGATGACAGTTTAATAATATGAATATGATATATGATAATAGTTTAATAATATGCTTAAATAGTCATTTTAAGTGACCGTAGTAAGAATTTGATGAATGTTTCTTTAAAGCGAAAGAAAGAAATTTTCAGCAGATTTTTATAAAATAGCGCTCAGTGATGATAACATAGTAAAAATTTACATAAAGTTTTTAAAAAAATGAGTTTGAAAACTTATTATCAAGCAATCAGCGGTAGTTTACACAGAGGAATTTCCCTCTTTCTTTATTCTTTTCGTTAATATTATGACACACTATCTTAATAGTTCAATAATTGATAAATATTAATATTATTACTACTATTAATACTGCTTAATACTGATAATGCTACCATTAGTAGCGTTACTGTTATATAAAGAATGTGACGAAGCAATGATTTTTTAAAAAAATATATTAACCAATCTTATTGCTTTAGTGTCTATCTACCCGATGGTTCGGTTCTCGGTTAAAGGACCTTTTTTAATCTCTCATATTGATAATACTATACGAGAAATCGAAAAAAAAAAATTCTATTAAAATATTAACATATTTCGAAAACAGAAAGGAAATTTTCCGGCACATATACCACAAATTTTCTCACACATAGAATTACTTACCGGGATTGTCATCACGGACGGCTGACTTCAACAAACCTTTTGCATCTTCGGCGGAAAACGGTGCTACAACCTATAAAGTGAAAGATCAAGAATCTTAAAGTGAAAGATCAAGAATCTGAATGACGTATTTGACTCCATCAAATTTTTTTAAAACAATACATTTAACATTTAAAAAATTCAAAATAGGCAATGTTTTGCAACGAATACTGCATTCCAAACTATTTTAACATTTGATAAACAGATGAAAAACCAAATAACACTAGTATCAGAATTCACAGATTAAATTTTTAAATTCAAGCAGTTTTGACCTACGAACATCAATTTCAAATTAAAAAAGAAAAAGAATGAAATGTAGAAATGAAAAACGAAAACAGTAAAACAACCAAGGATACCTTCAGTCCGGGACAATGAGCATACCAAACCGTGAAGTCCTGACTGTGTTGCGCGGCAACACCGGCAGCTGCTCCATTTGGTCCACGAAAAACAATCGGACAATTTAGCTGAAATTTTTGATACTGGCGATATGCCATAATGCTTGAATGACTAGTACGACTGCTTTCAAATTTCCTGATCTCCCCAAGAAAACTGGGCATATCAATAAATTCGTTTCCTATTTTGCTACACTACGAGAGCAAAGTCTTAATGTTTTGATTTTTAACAGAAGAAAAAAGCCATTATTTGAAAATAGGAGTCACATTTCGAAAAGCACTAACCTGACCCGCTGACATATAATATGTCTTAGCTGCACTATTTATAATCTGATCGATACACTGCATGGAAAAATTATAAGTCATAAATTCACAAATCGGACGAAGACCAGCAAATGCTGCACCGACCGCCAAGCCACAAAAGCCTGCTTCGGTAATTGGAGTGTCTATGACGCGGGATTCGCCGAATTTGCGCATCAATCCTCTTGAGACCTTGAAAAAACTATTTACTTTTAGGCTTACGTATCAGGAAAAATATCAATAAAAAAATGAAAAAAAGTAGCAAAAATAATATGCATGCATGAACAATTTTCTTTCCTTCATTTGTCGTATTAAAAAAGGACAAACTTTATAAGCGCCATCATAATGTCCAACTTCTTCACCTAGCAAAAAAACACGTTCGTCACGTGTCAACTCCTCATCTAAAGCCATCGAAAGTGCATCACGAACGCTCATCGTTGATGCAGCAAATTTCTGTCCAAATTGAGAGAAATTCTTCACACCTAATCGACCAACTATTCCAGTTAATTTATTTAAGGCCATTTTATAGCTATTATATGGATTCACTTGTTTGATTCGTTGAAATTCAATGAGAAAAGTCTGAAAAGAACAATTAAATATATGAAATAGATGCAAAGGTATATATATTTACGAAACATTCATCATCTAAAGATATTACACAATTCTAATTACGTGTCATGAATAATTGAATTACCAACAATCAATAGTTATCAGATGCTCACATATGCAAGTGACTCATGCACTTGCGCTATTTTAACTAAAAAGCTATGATTGCTACTTCATGTAATGTAAGCACAAGCATAAATAAGAAAATAATTGCGCCACCTCTCCCACCACTTTCACAAATCACAATGAACAAAAAAAGTACTCATTTTCTTTTTTATTCTCATAACTTGACAGGAAACGTAATTCCAAAAAGTAAAGTAGTTGGGAAGAAGAGATGTGCCAAATACACTTTTTCAAGTATTTAACCTCTTATCGACCAATAATCACCACAAACCTCTCAAAAAATATAAATTGAAAGAGAAGCGATACAAGAGTGGAACAGAGCAGATGTGCAAAATGAAGCAGATGTTGGTGTTCGCTTCAAAAATTCGATCGAAAATTTTGCTCTCCGTATTATGAATGGTCATCAGCTTCATATATCTATCGATGTATGTATGCATGTCTGTGTATGTCACATACATTATTACATGTATGTGTCTATGTCTGTATGTTTGTCAATGTATATACAGAGCATCTTATTATTCGAAAAGTACGAAAAAAATCATTTAAATACATATATATAAGGGTAGGTTGTGTTTTGATTCTCATCATCATCAGAATAAAAATTTGCGAGTGATTTGTTTTTAATGGTTTTATGGAGAAAACCTTCCATATCACGATTTACAAGAGACAAATAATGCAAAACTGCTGAGTCAGGTTTTTCCAAAAAAATAAAAAACCAATTCATGTTTTTTATGAAAAAAGAAAAAAAAAAGGAAAACAAAAGTACAAATAACCAACTAGCAAAAGGATATTATCAAAGCATAAGGAATTCATGCACTAGTTTAGTTTAATTTTTAACACACACACACACACACACACCAGAATTCCTCATCTATATATGCATATGAAGAACGATAACAATATTGGAAATAGAGATGAGGGATGAGCAGAATGAGGGATAGGAGACAAGGATGGGAAGAAGGAAGTGCATATATTCTTGGGAAGAACTGAATGTCATGTTTTCTTTGCAGATGGCAAGTTCATTTCAAGTTGCATCACTTGATACGATATAATTAATTAAGTAAACATTGGAAAAAAAACATCGAAATGTGTTTGAAAGGTTAATGATAACACATGAATGGATGAAGTGATCGTGCATTCTGTATTACAACAGATTACAAAGATCACATAATGCAACTAATATTATATAATCATTGTGACTTGGCGTAATAACTGACTGGAAAACGTTGCACGTTAATTCAATGTAGCATTAATCAAATAGAATATAACGTAACTGAGAATAAATTAAAATCCTTTCATCTCTATTACTTTAACTCTTTCGGATAAGCACTGATGTTACGCTTACAACATGGTACATAGATTAGTCCACCCAACAAATTTGAATATTAGCGCTGTAGTAGATAAGACCTACGAATGGATTTTAGGTGAAGAAGTATATATATAGAGCTCGATTAAAATGAGATCATTAGAAATAGAAATAACTCTGCATTAGTTCATTCTAACTCATATTTCTTTCTCCCGCAAAAAATGTTAAGATTGCTAGTGCAATGATCTACAAAAATAACAAAATCATTTTTAATTTTCTAGGGCATTTCATTTAAATGAATATCTATACAATATACGTCCCTTTACTTTTCGTAATGTAGAAATAGACGACAGAGATGTTTTTGTGACAGACTGATACCGGATCCTGATATCAGAATCCGGAATAGCAGCATCAAGCGTATGTACAAAATAAGAAAGGGATTATAAAAATGGTAAAATTTCACGATGCCTTGCCAAAGTGGCATAGTGCTATAGTAATGAACCAATTTCCGAAAAAACATTTCTTTTAATTCGTGATCTAGTAGATGCCGTAATTCGAAATCACGCATGATTTGTATCGTTCTCTACATGACATATCTCTTACAATAGTAACATATCAAATAAATATTGAATGCATTCCCTGATATTTTAAGATAGGTAAAGTTACGACAAGCGCTTTTTTCGAAAGTTTATTCATAAATGATATTTAATTAAATTTAATCAAATTTTTTGCTTAATTAGAGACTATAATATTAATACTCACTTTGTTGTGGAAATTTATTGGCAGACGAATTAAAGAGATAGACAGAAAGTTTAACTCACCAAATCAAGAATGATCCAACAAAGTGACTATGTAACAGACAATTCTAGCATCTTTTCCTTTGTTTTACTGAGCTGATTTTACAATTGTGGAACGAAAAAAAAAGTGAATCAATAATTCATCAGATATTTCTTCCTTTTCCACTTCTTTGTAGGCATCGTGATACATAAGGAATAGTTTTATCACGAAATAAGCACGATTAAAAAGACGAATAATTGAAAGAAAAACAACAATGAATGGAAACTTAAAATACGAAACAAGAGAAAACGAAAATTTTTAAAAATTATTTTTTGAAAAAAGCTAAAAAGTAAATTGATTTATTAAAAACCCTCGAAATTCTAATTTAAAATTTAAATTAATAAAAGGTGTTGTGATGAGAGAAGTGAATATACTAAGCATTGCGTTGAATAAAAAGAAAGGCAATTCAATACGATGAAACGTTTTGCCAGTCAACTTGTACACAATGTGTAAATGATAACTACTTTCATATCCTTTCAGATTTAAAAATGCTTCAAAAACCCGAAAAGAAGTAAAATAAACTTAAATGTTCATGTTTCTATTGAAGAAAGCCAACCATCAAAACTTCGAATTCCGAAAACCTCGAATTTAAAAAGCGGAATTCGCACAACACCAAATAATCAAGTACGCAACGCATTCTGCAAACAAACCGTCCCTTAACATCGCTTTCTAACGTTGCATTCTTCTGATGCTGTGCAAACTTTGCACTTTACGTCCGAGAAATCCGAAATTTGATAATTTTCCTGATATCCATAATCATACGCAGAATCTCCCTTCACCTGAAGTCTTGCTCCAGGAAACAATCTTTCAGACCCGAAATTCCGATACTAAAAAATTGACTTGTTCCCCGAGAAATCCCTTCCTTTCACAATAGCCTGGGTACTTCCGCAAAATTGAACATCTCAATAATTCCCTGAGGCCTTCGAAATGATTTTGCATATCCACAAATCATATACAGAATTTTTTTAACAGAGGACTTCTCTGAATCGCACCATTTCTTCATATCGTTACATTCTTTCAATCCATCTATTTTGACCGATGTTATGCAAATTTTTCAAAATCTAGATCTGAAAAGTTCGAAATTTGATGATTTTGATGTTATCTAGGAATAAAAGTCTATCTTTTTCCTCTTGTTCCAAAAACTTTTTTATATCTTCTGCCTTTACTTTTTACAAGTAGTAACTTTATATGAGGATTTCATAAAACAATTCAATAAATATGAGCAGCGTATAAATTTAATAGAACAAATTAAAAAAATTAACAGGAGTGTCATCGCTTAATGATACAAATCAATTCGAAAATCCATATTTCAGTTAAAACAGTCCAAAAAGAAAAAAAAAGATATTATACACAAAAAAATTAAAATCGTAACATTAAAGCAGTTAGAGAAACTTGGTTAGTGTGAAGAAGTTAGACTTTTTTAAAACTCTTATTCTATTCTCTTCTGCATTCTTACATTGAGAAAGAAACAAAAAAGAAACAGAAATAAATCTATATAAAAAACATGTCAAATATAAATTTATTTCAGTGACATCACCAAACATTCATTTCACAGACTATCCCGTGGACTTGATTTTTTTTCTCTCCTTTTTCAATTTCTGTTTATCAATTACTTTTTCCAGTTGTTCGCGTCTCTTCTTTCCTTTCTGTTTCCTGCAAACATATATCAATTAAAACATATAAAAGCGGAATATGAAGAAGTTTGCCAATTAAAATTTGATGACAGTAGAAATTTCCAATTTTTCCTTTCCCCCTACTTATGTAATGAACTTACATAAAACATTTTTGTAAAGGTAAGCGTTTCCAGTTGTGGCATGAATTCAAGCTATTACAGCATTGTCATGTTATTGTATATCTATATCATATAAGAAATCGGTTTATTTCTTTTAACATTATACAAAATCCTATGGATGATAGACTTTTAATCTCAAATTATGATGAATAATATTGACATAATATATCCGATTCTATACTCCACTGTTAATACGCTAAACATGCAATATTTACCTTTGTTTACGTTGCATTGTTAAAGTTCTTTCAACCTCATCAGGATCCAATCCAGCTATTAGCATTTCTTTCCGCTTATTTATTGTTTTCCGTTCACCGAAATTTTGTTGATCCAACTTGATTTCCGCTTCTCGTTTTGTTACCAACACTTGTGTCACGTACTGCGTTACCTACAATGATGATCCTTTAATTCATCCGAAATATTCAAACAACTGAAATTATGATTAATTTCTTTTCTCTGGAAGAATGTAATAATAGTAACCTTTTTGTCATTGACAACAAGCTTATCCAATTTTTTCCTTATTACTTTTTCAATTTCTTGGAGCAAAAATATATCATACTGAGTGACAAATATAAGTGCGCAACCGAATCTTCCGGCTCGAGCTGAACGACCAACTCGATGTATATAAGTTTTAGGATTTTGAGGCACATTGTGATTGACAACTAAGTCGACCTGAATTACATAGTTGCAGTGATAAACAATGTTTTACAATGCATCTTATGGTTTAAAGAAGCTTTAATCTTTAACACACGGCTATTTGCATAAGTTTCATGCAAAACTTGCATAGGCATGGAAAAATCAAGGCTTACAATGACATTTTTGTAGATCTGTATGATCTAAATAAAATAACCTTTGTAAACAATCAATAGTAAAAATCTACATGAGGTATGTCAAGTCCTCGTGATGCAACATCTGTACATATCAGAATTTTTATACG
This sequence comes from Onchocerca flexuosa, assembly GCA_002249935.1. Classification (NCBI taxonomy): domain Eukaryota; kingdom Metazoa; phylum Nematoda; class Chromadorea; order Rhabditida; family Onchocercidae; genus Onchocerca; species Onchocerca flexuosa. The sequence goes on from KZ270038.1 coordinate 21,520, forward strand.
ACCAGATCGGAACTTGGTTAAGGAGGATATTCTTTCCTGTTGACTTATCTGAGAATGCAATGAACCAACCTGCAATTTTTTTATTATCCAATCAATAATTAATATATTTTAAGCACTCCAAATATCCTAAATATCAGTACCATTTCGAAATCCTGGATCAACATTTAAAAAATTCTTGTGGCACAATATATAATTCGACTATGATTTAGAAAAAAAAAGAATTTTAAGATTATTAGACCACTATAATTCTAAAAACATATAATTTCTCTTTCTTTCGCACATAAATTCAACACGCAAAAGTAAAAAACCTGGAAACCCAATCCATGGAACATAATTGCCAACGCTTGACATTCCCGACATGTATGTGAAAATATTAAAATTAAGCTATCCCGATTTTTTTCATGAAAATTCTTTACTACATATACTAAATATGCATCTTTTACAGCACAAGGACAAAGCACATATTTTTGCTCCAATTTGTCAACTGTTGCAATTTCACTTTCATCTTCGAAAAAGTATGGTTTTTTGACGGACACCTGAAATATAATAACAAAACAATGCAAGTGATTTCACAACATTTAACTTCACCTAATTCCTGCTTTTTTCTGTGAAAAGGAAGCATTCTGTAAAGGTTACCTGATGTAGTTGACTTAAAGCCGATGTAATTGTAGCACTAAACAACAATGTTTGTCGCTGTTTCGGTAGAAAATTGAGAATAGTTTTTAGCTGCAAAATATCTAGCTTGAATGGTGAAAACTCTTTTCTCCACTACCCGATTAGCCTCACTGTAGAAAAAAAAAATGGAGAAGATAATGTCAATCCTGGTCTGCAGAAGATTATATTGTTGTACAATGGAACGAAAATTAATGCCGCTAAGAATTTTTTTCAATTTGCAAAAAATCACTTACTTCTACAGAATACTGTCCATCTAGTAAGCGATCGGCTTCATCAAGCACAAGAAACCGTAGTTTTTCGAACAATTTGCCAGTATTTTCAGAATCACTTTCCAGATGGTCAGCTAATCGTCCCGGTGTTGCAACAACAATATGAGGTCGTCTTGAAATATTTTTCTTTTAAATCTAACAGTAATTAATGAAATTACCAAATTTTTTCACACATACCTAGCCAAATCAATGCCTTGGGCCACACGATCTTTCCCACCTACTATAATACCGATTTTAACGCCAATTGGCGTACCAAGCGCGGCAAACTGATCTCCAATTTGTATTGCAAGTTCTCGTGTTGGAGTTAACACCAATGCACATATACCATAAGGATCAAGTGTTAACTGTAATGCGAATATTATACGATAATATTATTTTACTGAGTTTATTTTTTTTAATTTTGAAGCTAATAGATTCGGAAGTGTAGTCAACGTAATAAACAAAGACTATCTTATCACCCACATTAGGAACAATTACATGTGAGATAAAGATACAAAGATGTCACATTACTTTCAGCAAAATTATTGTATTGATAGAAATAAGAAAACCTCATGTAAAATTGGTAGAGCGAATGCTAGTGTTTTGCCCGTTCCAGTCTTTGCACAACCCAATACATCGCTACCAGCAAGAATATGAGGTATACAGTTTACCTGAAAAAAAAAAAAACACCAATATAATACTTTTATCGAAGTAATATTTCTTGATTCTGCAGTAGTTAAGAATTCCAATGAACATGAAAATATCGTACAAAAAAAATATCTTGCAACAGATAATGCTCACCTGTACTGGTGTCGGTGTATTCATAGCAAGATGTCGTAATTGGTCACAAAGCCATTTACTTAAACCAAGTTCAGGAAAAGTTGTTGTTTTCGGAATATCGCCTTTCTGAGAAATCTGAAAAAAACTATGTCATCAAAAAGAATATGTCATCTCTACTTACAAATGTTGGCATCAAATTTAGGAAGAAGAACAAACTTTTATTACTGAAGATGATGGTAAAAGATTAATTCCTAACTCCTCCGCCTCTTTTTCATCGTCGGAACCAGCGCGAAAAGATGTCTCAGCTATCCGCTCTTCCATTTCTTAAAGAAAAGATTCTCCTCACAACTTATTCAAAATAAAATTTTACATAAAATTTGTCATTCCCTAAATTCAGCTAATTACATAATGCAATCTAGAAGAATCCGATGTGCCATGCAAAAATAATTGCAACAGAACTTCATATTCGAAGAAAATCCCGAAGTTTTATGCCGTAAAGCAACCTTCAGTTTTATCTTCTTAAGAAACAAAATTTACTTTTAACCAAAAATAGAAAAGTCCACGCTAAACTAGTTGACTGAATATATTAATCTTTCTAATGTTCGTCTTATCTACGTCAAATGAGTGTATTTTGAAGAAGGTTATCGTATTCAGATATTATATCAGCAATAAAATCACTTTTTTTTATCTGAACGTAAACTGTCAAACACAAAAAATATTATCAAGCAATTGTGATCCGAAAGCAGATGAAGAAATCTCTTTATGATTCTGCAAGGAGAAAAAAAAGGCTTTAAATCAGTAATAAAATCTGCATATGTTTTAAAGTACTCGAACAAACAAATATGTGTGACAAAAATAATAAAACAGTGCAAACTTGCTAACTAACAGTAGAACATAAAAACAGATGAGAAGTTCCAATGGAGATGGAAAATTATGCTTATCAAACATACAACAAGACATACCTCTGTTAAAAACTGTAATATGCTAAGCTTGTCTGAAAAATTATCATTCGTCCAGCAAATAAAGATGGCCATCACATAGTTATTTCAGAAAGCCAATCTTGATGTTTAAACGAGTTATTTCCATACAACGAACTTATCGGCATAATTTTTTGGGTCTTTTGGTTCATTTTACAAATCAAATCTTAGTAATCATGGAGAATCAGCACACTATTTATTTATGATATTATATTACAATACGATTATAATACGGTAATACTTAATGTCATATGAATAGATCTCACAAACTCATATCATATTTTACAGGAAAGATATCACAGTTATGTAGTTGCAATTTTACTTAAAAATGAAGTTAAAATGCTACACGCAACGTGAAAATTTTAGAAATGTACCGATGCGAATATAAAAACAATAAATACTGTGAATTACTTGAAAATTAAGTTCACATAATTCTGGATATAGATCCGAATCTGAAAATTTTAAAACAAAGTTTTCAAACTTTATTTGGAGAATTTTAATTCACCAAAAATTTTAAATCAATATTCAAAATCGATTTAAACTTAATTTTCTAAATATAAAGGTAAAAAACAGAAAATAATCATTAATCGAATCACTGTTAATAATAGAATATTAGTGGTAATAACAAAATAGTAGTGATTATTCAGCAATGTTGATTTTTTCTGTTTGAAAATTTTTGGTTTAAAATTCGGACGATATAGTAAAATGACTTGACAAATTACAACAAAATTTGCAATATATAGATTTTAAAATAACAGAAGTGAGCGTGTAATCTAAAATGCTATACAGCAGAGCCATTCAACATAACTTTTTTTGAAAGTACATTAATACATTTTACTGAATAGCTGATACGTATATGAAAACTGGAACATATTGTTTTACGTTTAGAATGAAAATTATAGATTGAAAGTACTTGCGTTAGACGAATAAATTTAAATAAAAATAAGTTATAGCATGTATAGGACAATCGAATCCATGGAATCAATGTTTGTACTTAACTTCTTCATGTGAAATTTTTAGATTCTAGATTGAAGGAAAAAAAAAACACTACTATAAGAAATAATGGATATATAAATATCCAATACATTCAAATATTCTTCGCTTACTAATTTTTCAGCAAAATCTAAGCACTTTTTGAACTACTCTTAAAGCAGAAACGACACTGAAACCGATTATTCTATCACTGCCAACTTCTAGGATATGTACATATATACAAAAAGTTTCTATTCAAATTGAAACATTCTATTTTTCCCGAAAGTTAACGAGAAGAAACCAAGTTATAAAAAATTTAAGCGTTCGATCTTGTCAATTCAAGTTTGCGATCCATATAACAAAGTTTATTTGTTACTTCGTCCCAATCCACTTTTCCATTTGGTTTGCGTGGTAAGTTATCAGGTTTACGTTCACTGGAAAACAAATACATATATAAAATGCAAATCATATTATATTAAATAATAAGAATGGTCTCTTCAGTATAATAGATTATCGAAAAAACACATTTGAAGCTGGCTTCTAACCACCAATTTATAACAAAGAGTGCAGATAATGTAGGGAAGCAAAACCTACGATAAATGTTTTTGAAAAATGTCTAATTATATTATTTGAATTCGTAAAGCAATTTTATATTTTGCATAAACTTACTACATAGCCCGGAAATTATTACGTCCTCTTTTTGCCCACTCGTCTGCTTGATAAACTGGCTCTGGTAGTGAAACTGCTGATGTGATAATTTGATGACTGTAGCAAAGGGCATTAATAAAAGCTTGTAACTCATCCATTTCCATGTCAGCTTCATTTACTAATAAAGTGTAAGCTGGTATTTTGCCAGTTCCCTGAAAAAAACAAAACTAATTAAACTTCATTTCTCCAACGCTTATTTCGACCTTATCTTTATCATACTATTCTGAGAATACTTATACTAAATAGAATCTATTAAAAAAAAAATTTGCTAAAATAAGACTGTTACCGAATAATAGGAAACAATGGTATTAGTGAAATGTTTCTGCATAAATATTGGAAAAAATAGATCTGCTTAACATACTTTTATAACATTGTGTGACTGCATAAAAATTTCCGTTGCATCGACACGCGTTATCGTATGATCTATAACGGTTCCAGGTAAACAATTTTGAACTTCTCCTGGAAAAAACAGAATAAGCAAGATTTTAAATAAATGAGATTAAATGCATCATTCCCAAAATATAACATGAGAACATTCGACAAGTTTATATTTTACATTAACAAATTTTTTTTATTAAATTTTTCCTACATTAAAAAAATTTTTTTTATATTAAAAAAAATTTTATATTAAGGAAACACATTTTGAGTGTAATAAATTTCTATACAAGTGAGCTAAAAATATTACACAACTCAAATCTGAATAAACTATACTAACCAACGAAAAAATAACTATAGGAGGAAAAATTTTCAGATATTAAGAAAAAAATTTTCTTCACTTCATATAAAATGATCTCTTTATGTATCATTATCTATAAGTGTAAATCTGAAAACAATAAATATTACCACCTTCAAGATGTTTATTCTTCCCGATTTTTTTAAATGCTAAAAGTATGAAAAATGATCAAAATTTATTTTGACCTTTTTCTGTCTCGATAAAGAAACGCTTGTTGTGACGTTTCACAGCTATTAGAAGTACTATTTTTGGTTTATAATTTGTTTTCTTAGAATAATTCGCATAATTTTGTATTCCAGCGCGTATAGCTTCTAATTCATCCATCATCACCTGGAACATCTGATAATGTAAATACGAACACAAAATCACCATCCAAATTAGTTACTAACTTCAGCATTCACAAATTCCTCATCTCATCCTCTTTTCACCCCTCTCTATCCCCCATTCTTCAATTCTATTTATACCGCAAATGATTATAAAATTTACCATTTTATGTTGCCCTTCTGAAACACCATCACGTGTGATAACAATTAATGTTGGCAACTTGCGACGCATTTCACGGAATAATTTCAAAATATGAAACATTCGACATTCGAGAATATAACTAGTAACTTGCTCCTGCCTTGGCTCGTGAAATGCATAATCTCCTATGAACGTTTCCGGGTCCTTGGCAGCATTAAATGAAAACTGTAATTTATTTTTCAGTTAAACGATTGGAAAGCACTTTCACATTAAAATATAAAAAATTCGTTTGTGATATTGTCACTGTACAGATGACAATATTACAAACGAAAATAGAACATATAAACAACTCTTTCCTTGCGTTTTTCACAATTATCTGAAGTAACATCTTTAATCAACAGTTTGCGAAAATTAATCATACAGAAACTCACTCCAATAACACTTGGTTGAATAGATATTAAATTTAAACGACGTTCAACTGCAGATTGTGGTTCCGGATGGCAAACATCATATCCAATAACGAGTGTATTACCACTTGATAACCATCTTTTAATTCTAACAAATATATTTTAATAGCACTAAATTTCTAGTGAAATTTTCGGAAAATTTTCAATAATTTCTGAATTTTATTTGGATCGGAGAAAATAAGAATTAAGAAAATAATAGAAAACTAACGCATAGTTTTCCGGCACGGTATGATAATTGTGACCAAAATTCTTGACATTCATTTTGCTGATGATATTTTCAAATGAGTGAGCTTTATTTGCCACAGTGGAATACCTTACATGCTGTGTGACCACTTGATAAAGTACTTCATACAATTTAAGCCGGTCTGAAATGTCCGGGATTGTATAAGCATTGTTTGCTTAACAGAATTTCCAAAATTCCCAGAAACATTGTCGATAGGAACCAAAGATAGTACAACAATATTACTACAAGTTACTAAGCAAACCAAATCATTTAATGGAACGCACTCATGAGCCATAATAATATTTGCTTGCACTCATATATAAGTGCAAGCAGAACTTAATTACATTCATGAACGAAACAATCCCATCTTGACTTTTAAAAAAAGGCTTATAATATTATCCATCAATTAATCCTATTTAATCAGCTGATTCAGTCGATAATTTGTTAGGCTACGTAGGTCAGATTCATTGCTTGCTTGACGTTTCCAAAGTGAACATGTAAACAAGATATCCGTAATTACTGATTCTTTTCATAAATGAATGGAATGCTTAAAATGGATTAATATTATTTAGAAATTCGATAAGAGATAATGCTAACCATGAGTATGCTGTTTGTTGTCAACATACATGAAAAAATTTGTTTCGCCAGAAAATTCCATTACCACTTTTTTTATACTTGCTTCCAAATCATTTGAGCAAACTTTCTTTTTGAATTTTTTATTGATATTTATACCCTTTTTCACCGCAGTATTGCAAATTGAATGAAAGAAATTCCTTAAAATGTATAATCTAATCATGTAAAAAGAACAAAAATCATGAAATCCATTAAATTCAGGAAATGTGGTATAATTACTTGAAAGATTGAAAAAAAAAAAAAAAAAAAAAAGTGGGATCTTGTTTTTGTTTTCAACATAGATCGATCAAACAACAGAGGAAAGATTTTCATTTACAAGACAGAATCTTACAAAAAAGTACGGATAGTCTGTAATTAGAATACCACAAGTACGGATGGTTTGTAAACAGATTTATAATTTAAAATCACTAAACTATTCTAATAACAAATCATTACAATAATTTAATGATTTCAAATATTAAGGAAATATTAAGTTTTAAAACTAAAGAAATCTTTATTCACATCTCTCCCATTAACTGAGAAACAAGAAAATTAAAAGTTTTCCAATATTTGTTTTTAAGATCTTAATGTTATTGCACATAAAATCATCCTTCATTATGATCAAACAATTTTATATTCAGATTAAAAAAAGAAAGCCAGACAATAACGTTTTGGGAATATTATGAGTCATTTTTTTGAAATAACAATTGAAGGATATTTAGAATTAAACTGTTAGACATTTCTTTACCTATTTCGATAATGCATTATTCCTAAATATTTGAAAATATTACTTACGTCATAACTTTTTCATCGCAATCTTCGTCATAAAACAAATGAAAATTATCAATTTTTGCTGGAGCTGCAAAGTGATTATTCCCAGGGCTCCAACTAGCCTAAAATTATACTTTCGTTTAAAATATACATATTACACTATTGGCAGAATGAGGAAAAAAATTTCCTGGATTATCTATTCAGTATCCTTTTCCGTAAGTTTTCCCTTCGATTTCTCAGAGAAATAGAAGAGTTTAGTTAATCAAAATGATGAACCATAAAAAATAACTCTTTTTCACTGGAATTAAGATTATTACCTTATTTGGTGTGACATTCATAATGGATTTTGGGTTATAGCAAATCTGTGGTGGTATACGACGGTTAGCTTCAACCTGAAATGAAGTCCATTTGAAAAAACCGAATATGTGTGACCTTCTTTTCACATAGTCTGTGTGACCTTCTTTTCACATAATATGTGTGACCTTGTCTCTCTCTATATAAAAAAATTCATTTTTGCACATGTTATGGAAATTTAAAAAGAAAGAGAAATATCAATTTAATAGAGTACTTCCATGGGTTTCTTACTAATTCGAACACCAAATGCTGCCAAAATGGGATTAAATTCTCTTCCACTCAAATTTAACGCTTCCATATGTCGCTGTATTTCTTTATGTCGTGCAGCTGGAGCTATGACTGAGTTCTACAAAAAATATGGATCTAAATAAATTTAGTAAGTGCAAAAAATTTCTATTTTGTATCTTAACTTGGTGCCATTCTTGTAGCATATAATTAATGAAAACTACTTTTGTATATAGCAAATTTAAGTAATTCCAAGTGCAAAGAAAAAGAATTGATTTTGCAAACACTCGTTTGATAATTTTATTCTAAAAACGATGCGCTCAATAATCACTGGACAATATAAAGGAAAGTAAATTTTATTTCTGATGAAAATGAAAAAAAAAAAAAAAAAAAAAAAAAAAAAAAAAAAAAAATCCCAAAAAAAAAAAAAAAAAAAAAAAAAAAAAAAAAAAAAAAAAAAAATCCCAAAAAAAAAAAAAAAAA